>CAUYQG010094258.1:0-23682 GCA_963574415.1 Tarsius wallacei
AGCACCCCTTCTTGATAAAAAAAAAAAGCCCTCAAACATCTAGGCATAGATGGAACATACCTCAAAATAGTAAGAGCCATCTACAAGAAACCCACAGCCAGCATACTGCTAAACAGACAAAAATTGGATCCATTTCCCCTGAAAACTGGACCAAGACAAGGATGCCCACTCTCACGCCTCCTGTTCAACATAGTTTTGGAAATTCTAGCTGGAGAAATCAGAGAAGAGAAGGTGATCAGGGGTATCCAAATAGGAAAAGAGGAAATCAAGTTATCCTTCTTTGCAGATGACATGATTCTATACCTCGAAAACCCAAGAGAATCTGTCAAAAACCTCCTTGCACTGATAAAGGACTTTGGCAGTCTCAGGGTATAAAATAAATGTGCAAAAAACAATTTCATTTCTATATACCAATGGCATCTTCCTAACCAGAGACATGAAAGACCTTTACAATGAAAACTACAAAACACTGCTCAAAGAAATCAAAGATGACACACCAAAAATGGAAAAATATTCCATGTTCATGGATCAGAAGAATCAACATTGTTAAGATGTCCAGCCTTTTTACAAAGTGGGCAAAAGATATGAATAGACAGTTCTCAAAAGAAGACATAAGAGCAGCCAACAGATACATGATAAATGTTCAGCCTCACTAATCATCAAAGAAATGCAAATTAAAACTATTTTGAGATACCACCTAACTCCAGTCAGAATGGCCATCATCAATAACTCAAAAAAATAACAGATGCTGGAGAGGATGTGGCAAAAAGGGAACACTTCTACACTGTTGGTGGGAGTGTAAACTAATACAGCATCTGTGGAGAACAGTGTGGTGATTCCTAAAAGTTCTAAAAATTGACCTTATATGACCCCGCAATCCCCCTACTGGTAATATAGCCGGAAGAACTCAAATCACTCTATAAAAAACATGCCTGCACACATATGTTTATCGCAGTATTGTTCACAATAGCAAGAACACGGAACCATCTGTGCTGCCCATCAAAAGAGGACTGGATAAAAAAAATGTGTACTTATACACAGTGGAATATCACACAGCCATAAAGAAGAACAAATTCATGAACTTCGCAGCAACCTGAATGGACTTAAGTCTGTAATACTGAGTGATCTTTCACAGAAACAAAGAACTGAGTATCACATGTGTTCTCACTCATAAGTGGACGTTGAACAACTATCATAATACTAGAAGAAAAGGATTGACATTAGTGGGAAACCACAGGGGCGTGGGGGGACAGGTAGTTTGGATTCGCAGTAGTGGGAAACTGTCTGGGGAAGGGGGGCACACCTCATCAACAAGAGTACCTGCATAATGAATATTTGTAGACCTAACCCTGAATTGTACCCCACAATTTTAAAATTTAAAAAAATTTCCTATCACCCAGTGACATTATAGCCATTCTAATGTAGTACAATGCATTACTCATGTGTTTGTGGGGAAACCAGTGCAAACAAACCTACTGTGCTGTCGATCATTTAAAACTATAGCACAGGCAATTATGTACATTACATAGTACTTGGTAATGAACTACGTAATGAATTATGTATTCACCATACTGTACTTTTTATTGTTATTTTCTAGAGAATAGTCTTTTTTTTTTTTAAGTTAACAATAAAACAGCTCCCAGGTAGGTCCCTCAGGAGGTATTCCAGAAGAAGGCATTGTTATCAGAGGACATGCAGCTCCATGATAGTCATTGCCTCTGAAGACCTTCCAGTGGAATAAAATGAGGAAGTGGAAGACAGTAATATTGATAACTTTGAATCTGTATAGGCCTAGGATAATGTGTGTGTTTGTGTCTTGGTTTTGTTTTAAGAGATGGAGTCTCACTATGTTGCCCAGGCTGGAGTGCAGTGGTTATTCACACACTCATAGTACGCTACAGCCTCGAATTCCTGGGATGAAGTGATCCTCCCGTATTAGTCTTCTGAGTAGCTGAGACTAAAGGCCCATGCCACTACACTCAGTTATGCCTTAGTTTTTAACAACAAAGTTTAAAGAGTGAAAATAAAAGATAATAAAAAGTGTACAGGATAAGATTATAAAAAAGAAAATAGTTGTGTTTTTCTACAAAAGAGCCAAAATGTTTTAAACATTGAAAAAGGTAGTAAAAGTTGCAGCAAGCTAAGATTAACTTAATTATTGAATACAAGGGTTTTAATACATTTAGTGTAGGCTGAGTAGACAGACAGTGTTTATAAAGTCCACAGTAGTGTATAGTAATGGCCTAGGCCGTCACGGTCTCCACCACTCACTCACTGACTCATCAGAGCAACTCTCAGTCCTGTATGTTCCATTCATAGAAAGGGCCCTATGCAGGTGCACCAGTTTTTAGCTTTTATCCTATATTTTACTGCATCTTTTCTATGTTTAGATGCACAAATACTTAGCATTGTGCTACAATTGCTTATAGTATTCAGTACAGTAACATGCTGTATAGGTTTGTAGCCTAGGAACAATAAGCTATACCATATAGCCTAGGCATGTAGTGGATACACACTGTGATGGTAATACAAGGACAAAAATCACCTAATGATGCATTTTTCAGAACATGTCCTCACCATTAAGTAACACATGACCTTATATACAGATATATGCACACACGTATTTTTCAACCTAGGAAGTCAAATTAGTGATCATTTCATGCTTTCATTATAGCCATTTGGTAGACAAGCCCTTCAGCCTCTGAACTATACTTTTGCCTCCTGCATAATTGGTTTCATTATTTTGGGGGTGGAACTCAGCTTCCTACTTCTCCAAACTGCCAGACTGACATGCTTTGCTGACACTGCATTTCTTGGCATATCTTTGTGTGTGTGTGTGTCATTCCAAGCACAATTGGAAGCAAGTCAGAGATGACTGCCTCAAGGTTTGTGTTCTTTTATAGAGTACTTGGCATAATCTTCACATTATGGATATTATTCTTTAATGCAAAAACGTAGTAATACCATTACATTAGAGATCAAATTGGGTTTTGCCCATCCACTTCTTACATATCTTTGAAATTTTTCATTTCCTCAAGTTTCCTCTGGTTGGAAGGGGAAATAAAATCCCTAGAGCAGAAGCTCTCTAAGGAATTATGCTTATGTATTAAATTCTTGCCACTGGGCAAATCTCCTGACCCAGAAAGATTTATTCTAAAACTTTTATAAATAATCCTATCCCTTTTCATATACTTCTCCCTGCATTCTAATTACATTTTTGAGAAATGCGAGAACAAATTTGATTGCTACTATTCTTATAAGAGATGAAGGTGGTTTAACTTGAGCTGCCGAGTAAAGCCCCATTGCCCTTCTCAATATTTTTCTCTCCATGTCTTTATCAATCTGTCAAGCAGAATTTATCCTTCCTGATTTGATTGGATTTTTGAAAGGAAGAGGAGCTGAAAATACTGAATTACTCATTTATGACTCAGCGTGGGGTTATTCTGAAACGACACACTGGGGTACAAACATATCCATGCATATGGGCTGAGCACCAATTTCAACTGGGCTGCCTGAGAAGTGAATTTGGTCCCCAGTCACCACAATTGGAGTCACTGAAAATTTGCATGTGAATATGTACGCTTAATTCTTAACAAATTAAGGCCTGACCAAGCAATTAGTCATAGAAGGAATAGAAAATGTAAATTGGTAGGAGGGAGTGGGAATGCTGGGCTGAAGCACATCTTCTTGGCATAAGGACACGGAGTAAGTCATCAGTGCAATATTTGCTTTATTGATTGCATCCAAACATTTTGGACTGCTGAGTCTCACAAGAAAATTTGCCATAAGGATGCTAAATATGTGCCTCTTGTGTGATATATCCAGAAGACTGCAAGGGCGTGAGAGAAGGTGGCTCTACTGACATGAGCATTATGAGATGATGTCCTTCATTTTCCTGTATTAGTCATTCAATGGTCCTGTAGTATGACGGAGTACTGTCCATTTCCTTTCATATCTGCTTTCACTCATGGATCCATAGAAGGTGGAAAGGCTCCTATCATTGGAATAAAATAAAAATCTGGATTTTGTTTTAAACATACAGACATTCTTTAAATGTTTAGTTGAGTGGCATCCTTATCCAATAACACACAGGTTATAGGGGAGCCCACAGAGGATCCTGAAAAAGAGACCTCCATAAGGGGAGAAAGAAAGGTGGTATACAGGGCCAGACACTGTACTATCACAGGTTCTAACCCTGGGTAGGAAGATTGGTTCCAAATATTCATGTCTGATACTGTAAGCTGGGTTGGCACAGACATACAAACTGTGCAGTCAAACAGGGAAGACACACACTCAGAAGAGACTCATACTTCTGTTAATGCTCTGCTATCTCTATCTTACACTTCTTAATGATTTTTTAATGAGGGAACTCGAATATTCATTTTTCACTGAGACCCACAAATTATGTCGTCAGCCATAACTACAACTCTTCCTCTGGGCCCTCCTCAGTTCCTTCTGCTTGAAATTGTCTTTCGCTTAACTGGATTATCCCTTTGTGGAAATACTGTATGGTGGTTGTAGGATAGGGGGCCAGCACTCACTACCTGATTTCTTCCTAAAAAAGCAATCAAAGAAAGGATAATTATTGGGGAGTCAGGGGAAGAAGTAATCTAATTACTATTGGAATATTTTATCTTTCATAAGAAAAGTGACATGATTAAAACTTATAACCATTTTCTGGCCAGGCTGGATTGACCGGTATCAAAAAAAATGGACTTTTCTTTTTACATTAAAACATTCTCTTACATTAAATGAAAACTTGCCAGTGTGCCTTCTTGACTTCCATTTCCAAGTGGAGGAAAATGTAATAACATGCCAATACGGAATAAGAAAGTAGCTTTGAGAATTCTGGATTGGGCCTACATTTGGACAAGGCATAAAATGAAATCTAATCCTTAGATCTCCAGTGGGAGGCATGACAGGTGAACGAATGTTAAGTAAATGTCTAGCTAGCTGGCACCTCGTAAACATTTTCAACCTAAAGTTTTATAGATAGAGTCTGATCCAGGCTTAGTTCATGTCTGGTCAAAGTCTGTACATAAATGCTTTCATTTGCACTGTCACCCAGCTGTCTCTCTGGGTTTTTCAATATCCTTTGTTTAGCTTCTCTAAGGCAAGAGCTGTCTAAATTGCTTAGTTTTGTACCCGTGTTTCAACACCACAAATTAATACAAAGTGACCTGAATCCATTTCTATCCTCACTTCGGTTTTTACTTTATTTCTTTCTTTTTACAGCAGCAATTATAAAAAGAACAAATATGAACCTTTACTCAAATTCAAAATACTATTTCATTATGTTTTCAAAAAAATGTAGCCAAGTGAATTTTGTTTCAGAGTTTTCAGTGGAAAGAGTTTATACATAAGGGGTTCCCAGAGCAGTCACTAGAAATGAAATGTTTCTTTTGAAGAAAAGACAGTGTTGAGAACATAATAGTAAGTTTAAGGGAAGGCACCAGCAATGATATCAGGCTCAGAAGTAAAATTCTAGCAGCCATGAAATGAGAAGTACTTACAAAACATAACGCTGATCTTTTTCAGAAATTTCATCTTTAAAATCACAAAACAAAGTAAACACAAAATTTCTTGAATGTTAATGAACAAATACTTCTTTATTATTTTAGATTTCTGATGAGTATATGTGCATATGAAATTCTGAAATTGTGGGAGAGTTATATAAATGTGGTGTTTATTTTTTGTATTACTTGAGGTGAAAGACAAAAACAGCAAAAACCCTTGAATATGAATCAGAATCTTATCTAAAACAGCAAGGTTAAAGTCTCTATAAAGTACTTGAGAAACCATTTACTGATGCATGTTTTAATTTTTCCTAAAACTATCTTCTGCTTTTTTCCAAAGCTTATGAGTAGGTAGGAATAGAGATTATAAGAACAATTTGCAAAAACTCATTCTTAAATCTTTTTCCTGGCTTCCTATGCTCCCCAGGGAGAAGTTCTTATGTTGAAGAGGGTATTTCCAAGAATTTAATTGTGTTCTTTACCGTAAAATCAGACCTGTCGGAAACACTCCAGAACAATTAGCAAATTGTCATCCATTTTCTTCTTCTTATACACTGGCTCCCAGGGGAAAATGGAGGATTGTCACAGTGGTAATTGCAGGCATTCTTTTTCCTTTACTTCTTCCTGCTGACTCTTAATCCAAGCCATATGCAAATACAGTTCTAGGGTTTACAGAAAAGGAGCAAAATTTAGCCTCAAAAAGCCAAACTTATTTTCCAGTTCCATGATTTCCTCCCTCTCTGTATTTCACAAGGGAGCTGATTTCCATTTCATACCCTTAAGAAGGAGCATTATCATATCATCATGAAGAACTAAATTAGCTCCTATTATCCCTGTGCCACAGTCTGAGGTCGGCCAATTGGAATTTATCCTTGCTGATCTTAGAGCCTGAGCTGCTGGGGGAACCATAAAACCAGGCAGTGAAGGTGCCTCGTTTTCCTCCTGAGGAATTAAAAAAAAAATTGACTATCACTCAAATCCTGATAAGGAGAAGGGTAATTTCATGCCAAATGACATCAGCATTGTGATCTGAATCTTTTATTATTAATTATTATTTCAGAGAGCAAATGCACTTGAGAAATGACAGCAACCCTCACTTTTAAGTCTCATCAGTAGATACAGCGTTGGATTCACAGGCCTTGTGAAATTGCAGTAGCTTAGTAGAGACTCAAGCCCCTCCCTGGGAAAATAGTACAACAATCATCACCACACGATGGTGCTTTTGATGAGCCTGTTTTTCTTCCCCTCTTGTTCCCTACAATTTAGTTTATCTAAGTTCTGTTTAGACAAGTAAGTGAGCCAGGAGGGCTGGAAGTGGTATTACTTTCAAGCTAGCCACATGTGCAGGAAGAGTTAATATAGCAAGCCGGAGACTGCTGTTCTTAGGATGCAGCGTTAGACCTGCTTTCAAGGCTGGCCCTTAGCACATGTGTGGGACCTTGGATTTGGTGGGGCTCCTACCATTATCAGAACTGATGAATGACTCACTGTCCATAAAGTGCTTATAGAAATAATGTGGTTCATACCAAACACCTGCTTCCTTCTGAGAACCTGGTATTTGGGTACATGCCAGGCAGAGAGCACCTATGTGACCAGTCCCCAGTGAAAACCTTGGGCATTGAGTCTGTAATGAGCTTCCCTGGCAGACAAAATTTCATATATTGCTGGAGAAATTAGGTGCATAGTACATGAGTCTCCTGGGAGAGGACTACTGGAAGCTTGTACCCAGTTTTCTCCAGACTTGGCCCCATATGCCTTAGCCCTTGCTGATTTTGCCTTGTATCCTTTTGCTATCATAAATCACAGTTATGAGTACAACTACCTATTGATTCTTGTGAGTCCTCCTAATAAATTATCAAACCTGGGGATGGTCTTAGGGAACCCCAACACACAAAGCACAATAAAAAGAAAACTTGTTGCACTTTTTACCTTGACTTTTAAGATTAAAATCTGAAGCTGTACTTTTTATTATTTGATATCACTTTAGCTAACTTCTAAAATAACTCAAACAGAGTAAGTTGAATTCTGAGGAAGCTATATGTAAACTGTAATATTGGGAATAAGACCCTATTGCTGATTCTATATTTAAATTAGTAGCATACTGTACTCTATTCAGAGTGGGTGTTATGTTTTGTTTCTAAAGAATTTATCTAATAAAACAATTTTTTTCTCAGAAACACCATGTTGATAGAGAGCTCACTAAAAAGGCTTGGGCTCCTGACTATTTTCCCTGAATCAGAAAACTGAGTTAAGCTTTCTGTGAAATGGAAATAGACATACAATATCTAAGAAAATGTACTAGAGACCAGAAGCTCTAACACTCCCAGTATTTTTTTTTTTGAGGGGGGGTGTCTAATATTAAAAACTATAGCTTTAGGTGATTATATTAGACATTACATTAGATTATATCAAAATCGTTTAGAAAGTCTTCAGATGACCACAAATATAACTTAAAATTTTAGTAAAATTTAAGTTCAATAGGATGACTGAGAGAATATTAGACTAGCTAGTTACACAGCACATGAGATGCAAGAGTGGAAGAATGAGACTTCTCTTAAGAATAGTCAGCTATCCAGTTCTTCTTCAGTTGTGGGCATCTGGTTTTCAGGGACACATGAATGTCAGTAGACCTTTGCTAAGGAGGAGGATTTTGTGTGTATAAATGCAACTGGCTGGCTACAGGCTGGCTAGCTCACAGTGCCAGACTCAAAGTCCTGTTTTTACGAGACTCTTTCCTGCAGAGACAGAATGTATTGTTTCTAATATGCATAAATAATATTATGCTTCAATTCTCTTCTAGACAGAATCATACCTTACTTATTAACTAGAGTCAAGTGGTTGTACGTGTGAGATTTGAAGCCAGATACTAAATCTGCTTGCTAACCATATGATGTGACTTAGGCCATATTGCTTCTTTTTTGTCTTGTTTTATAATCTATAAAATGAAAATGACATAACCTAATGCACGGGGCTGTAGGAATAGCCAGATCAAAAAAACAAAACAAAACAAAACACTATGTAAGTATAGGACCTATAGACGATACCTGAAACACTGTGGTGGGCATTAAATAAATGGTAGAAATTCTGGCTAATTTTTTTACATTAGGAAAATTGTAACCTTTGACGCAGATGGTCAAGGAAGCATACATAAGTAAGTAAAGTACATTTGTAGTCAACTCACTCTAGAGCAATTAATTGGAGTTTCCCATGTGAGAAATAGTTTAATTGGAAAAATCACTGTTTGTAATTCAAAGCATCTTTTTTCATGACTTGTGATGTAAAGCCCTGTCTGTTTCTTCTGTATACTTTGTTTTAACACGATGGCATGTCTGTCCTCATTAGTAATCATATGGGCCTTCCATTAAACTTTATTTCAGCGAAAGAAGAAAGCCTGGGGTTAGGAAGTATCTCAGTGTGGTTTTAATTTGCATTTCTTTGATGATTAGTGAGGCTGAGCATCTTTTTATGTATACACTGGCTGCTTCTATGTCTTCTTTTGAGAAGTGTCTGTTCATATCTTTTGCCCACTTTTAAATAGGAGTGCTTGTTTTTTTCTTTTTGGCATGTTTGAGTTCCTTGTAGATCCAAGATGTTAGGCCTTTGTCAGATACACAGTTGGCAAATATTTTTTTCCCATTCTGTGGGCTGTCTCACCACTCTCTTTAGGTTTCCTTTGCTTTGCAAAAGCTTTTCAGTTTGATGAGGTCATACTTGTCTATCTTATCTCTTACAGCATGGGCATTTGGGGTTTTGATCAGGAATTGGTTGCCAGTTTCAGTTTCCTAAGAGTGTCTCCTGCATTTTCTAAGGCTCTCATAGTTTGAGGTTTTTCATTTAGGTCTTTGATCCATTTAAAGTTGATTTTTGTGTAGGGGACTTGTTTCAATCTGCTGCGTTTGGTCAGCCAGTTTTCCCAACACCATTTACTGAATAATTTATCCTCTCTGCAGTGGTTGTTAGTGGCAGCTTTGTGGAAGATAAGTTGGTTGAGAAATTGACGTTTTGCTACCAGAAGCTCTATCCTGTTCCATTCTATATGTCTGTTCTTGTACCAATACCAGGCTGTTTTGATTATTGTAGTTTTATAATAAAGTTTAAATTCTGAAAGTGTGATACCTCCTGCTTTCCTTCTTTTACTAAGGATTGTTTTGGCTATTTGTGGTCATTTATGTTTCCATATGTATTTCTGTATTGTTGTTTCCAGGTCTGAGAAGAATGATGCTGGTAATTTAATGAGTGTTACATTAAATTTGTGGATTGCCTTGGGTAGGATCAATATTGATTCGTCCAATCAACGAGCAGGGAATGTTTTTCCATTTGATTGTGTCCTCTTCAATTTCTTTGAGCAATGTTTTGTAGTTTTTGTTGTAAAGTTCTTTCACTTCTCTGGTTAAGAAGTGGTTGAGGTATTTTTTTCTTTTTTTGTCACAATTGTGAATGGTATTGTACTTTTTATACCACCTAACTCCAGTCAGAATGGCCATCATCAATAACTCAAAAACCAACAGATACTGGAGAGGATGCTGGGAAAGGGGAACATTTCTATACTGTTGGTGGAAATGTAAACTAGTACAACCTCTCTGGAAAACAGTGTCAATTCCCAAAAGATCTAAAAATCAACCTTCCATATGATTTGGCAATCCCCCTTCTGGGAATATACCCAGAGGAACTCAAATAAAAAGATACCTGTGCATGCATGTTTATCGCAGCACAATTCACAATAGCAAAAACATGGAACTACAACCCATGTTGCCCATTGAAAGAAGACTGGATTTTAAAAAGTGGTACATATAAATAATGTAATATTATACAATCATAAAGAAAGGGCAAAATTGTGAACTTAGCAGCAACTTGGATGGATTTAGAGTCTATAATACTCAGTGCTCTGTCACAGAGACAGATAACTGAGTACCACATGTTCTCACTCATAAGGGGACCCTGAACAATTATCATAATACTATAAGAAAGGGATTGGCAGTAGTGGGAAACTTCCAGGGGAGGTAGAGGGGGGCATGCTTCATCAGTAAGAGTACCTGATCTCCAACCAGGTGAAGTGGGGACCAAAGTGAGCCCCAAACTTTACCTGTACAATGACCATCTGTATGCCTAACCCTGAATTGTACCCTACATCTTTAAAATAAAAAAATTAAAATAAAAAAGAAAGCCTACATTTTTGAGATTCCTCCCACTTCCAAAATTGATGCTATTGCACAATGTATTCTATATTTTAGTTCAGGTCAAATCTGTTGAAAACACATTCAGTTATTTTCTGAGAACATAGTAACAGAGAAGCAGGTAGGTATAAATGTCATTTATTTTATATTTGGAGAGGGTCATTATAGACATTGATGTTTTCTCTGCCTCCTGTCTTCAACTAATATATTGGCAATGCTAATTGGTTCTTGATAATGTGGTCTGGAGTATAGATTTAAAAATTTCTTTTGAAACTTTGTATGTTATCTAAATATGTTTGGGGGCAAATAATTGCAAAACAATGCAAGTCTTAGATAATAGAACTAGAATAAGTAATGGTTAAGCAGCAATGGGAATAGTGCTGTAGTAAGGTGGGAGAGTTAACTGATGGTTAGAGAAAATATTTTATAGCATTATCCTGGGAATATTTTTTTAAAAACTAGAGAGACCTGCAATCAAAGAGGAAAGACAAGTGCGTTTTGAAGAGTAACACAAAGAAATTCATCACACATGAGGAGTCTAGACTTATCTTCTGCCATAGTCCTCCTGTAACCTTGTCATCTGTTGTGATATGTGATGCCCTTGATGCACCATGCTGACATTGCCAAGCTATCGATCATGTTGCATCCTCAGCCTAGGATGACCTTTACCTATCAGTCTGCTTAACAAACATGTATTCAGTGTTTAACACTCAACTCATGTCTCTCTCTGCAAAGAATTGCTGACTCCAGTCCAGGTAAAACTGATCAGTACTTCCTTTGGATCTTTTTCGTGTTCAATAATTACTTACATAAAAGTACCCATAACATATTATAGTATTTGTTTCTTTTTGTGGCTTTTTTTTCCTTGCGGATTGTAATTTTCTTATGAGCTAAGAACCTAATTCATCTTTGTATGTACCTGGCAAAAATGTATATGTTTTAGATTAGAGGCCAATTACATAAATAAAATGCAACAGGAAAGAGAGAAAGCAAGAAATAAAGGAAGGAATGAAAAGGATCTCATAAATAGTTCACAAATTTAACAAAATGGTAGAAAAAATAGTGTTTTTATCGCCTAGGTTTACTTATGCTACAGTGAACAAAAGCTTCTCCTTTTATGCCAGTGTTCAAAGATGACTGACTGCAAAAATGATTCAAAAAATAAAATAAAATATAAAAATTTGGATCACTAAAACATTCATTGTTAATGAAGAAACTGCAATGCTGGGGTCTAAGTAACACCACAGATGCAGATTTGAGGCAAAAGAAAAGTGAAACCAAAATTCTAACCGTCACATTTTTTTCTTTAACAGGGAAAATGTTCAGACTAAAAACAGCTCTTAGACATTTCATGTTAAAAGTCCAAAAATCAGGTGGATGCATACACATGTCTAGCAAGATGTTAGAAGACTCTTTGCTTTTCTCAAGGTCACAGTTTGGCCCTGGAGTATTACCTTAGTGTAGTCTATTTCTTTCACCTGTTTATTTTTTCACTTTGAAGTTACAGTTCAGGCATCAGTGATTTTCTAAGATATTAAGGTATATGCCTTGGCAATAGCAGTTCCTAAGGCCAGCAGAACTCTGTATTCCAGCATCAATCACACAAGAAGTTGGCACTAAGACTCTCTCTCATTATGAAACACCCAAGAGAAAATGCTTCTTAATAAATTTAAGTCAGAGCTGACAGTGTTAGTCTTAAAGCAAACAACAAACTTTCAGCAGCCTCATTATATATAATTATCAATTGAAGCTGTGGTATTAAGACCTAGAACTGGCATACAAAGTCTATATAGATTGCCAGCTGCTAAAACTCTGGAGATTTCAATACCTAGCCATCACCTGCTTTTGTTAGATAGTCCTCATGATCAAGACTTTTTTTTAAAACTCTTTTTGAAGCTGTCAAACTCTGATTTTCTAAGTTGAAACTAAAACACATATTTTATGTTTAGAGTCTGTCTCTGTCTTTATTTATCACTACATTTCATATATATGAGACAGAAAAGAGGATGAAATGTATATTTATTCTATTTAAATATACTCATATGAAATAACTACTGTGTTATAAAGTGTACTGAGAAATTAAAGCAATACAAAGATGAATATTTTTCTCTGTTCTCAGGAGCCTGTAAACAGTGACTGAGGAATATAACAATGAAATATATAACTAAAGCAAGAAAGAAAATGATTGCATTAGAGTTTGAACTGTTTTTATATGGGTTCAAGGATACAGGATTCTCATCAGAAGATGAAAGAAAAAATTCAAAATGTAAGTTCATAAAAAATTTGACATGGATAGTGAAGAGGAAAGATTTGAAATGCCAAAGAAGACCTTCAAAAATCTAATAGAGTGAACATATACCCAGGGAACTATGTGGTTGATCACTTTGCATGATCCATGGAAATGTGAGGACAAAACGAAGAAAACACTGTACATATGGAGTTAATTGCATTTTGGCAGATATCAAGTTCAAGAAACAGCCACATTTGCTTTAGTATCCATCAGGGACTTGTTGATAGAATTTAAAACAATTAATAACGTGTAGTAATATTATCAGAGTTGCATAGTTTAAAGAGAAAAAGAGAAGCCGGGCTCGGTGGCTCAGCCTGTAATCCTGCGCCTTGGGAGGCTGAGGTGAGCGGATTGCCTGAGTCCGCGGGTTCAAGACCCACCTGGGCAACTTGGTGAGACCTCATCTCTACAATAAATCAAAAAAAACTAGCTGGGCGTGGTAGCGCACGCCTGTAGTTCCAGCTACTTGGAAGGCTGAGGTGGAAGGATCCCCGGAGCCCAGCAGGTCGAGGCTGCGGTGGCCGGGAGCGGCCACTGCACTCCAGTCTGAGTGACAGAGTGAGACTCCAACTCAAAAAAAAAAAAAAAAAAAAGAGAAAAAGAGGAGAATCACCAGATGATGAAAACATAATTGTAAAAACTAAGGTAAAACCCAATGAAAGCCTAAACTTGAGCTTGAAAGTAAAATTGGAAAGGAGGAAATAACAATAGTGGCAAAGAAACCAAATATATTATGGAATAGATACTGAGGATAAGAAATAAAGTATTTTTTCTTACATAATGGTGGTAACAGAAGTAGAACAAGGAGAAATTTGGGGTGGAACTGTAATAGAGGTGACATTCAGTGCATTTTGGATATGTTAATTTTGAAATAATGTTGAGTCATCTAGGCAAGAGTCTTTAAAAGTTTATTAGAGATGTGGGTAAGGATTTTTAAAAGTAGTCAGGACTAGGAGTAAAAATCTGGCTTTATTGACCTACTGGTGATAAAACTATGAAAGTTGATAAGTTCACCAAGAAAAAGAACATAGTGAAGAAAGAGAAGCCCAATAAAAGAACTCTGAAAAATTAATCGATATGAAAGAACAGATGGGTAATATAATCAGAAAAATGGAAACTGGGAAAAATAAAAAATAAATGTTAGAAATGAAAAAAACCCACAGAAATAGAAATGAAGTATGCCTTTGATGAGCTCATGAGTAGATTGGAAACAGCCAAAGTAAGATCAGTGAGCTTGAAGATAGGTCAATAAAAACTTCCCAAAATTACATTTAAACAGAAAAAGGAATAGTAAAAATAATATCAAAATGGAACTGAGGGATAATTTTAAAAGGTACAAAACCTACATAGAGTACAAAAATGGAAAAAAGGAAGAGTAAAGACTAGTTGAAGTAATAACGGCAAGGAATTTTCCAAAATTCATGAGTGATAACAAAGTGAGTAATCCAGGAAGCTCAAAGAACACCAAGTGGGGTAAATACCCTCAAAACCTACAACTAGGTATATTAGAAATATGAAACTGAGGAATTCTAAAATCAGAGAAGCCAAAGAAGGTAGAGAAGGAAAAAAAAAAAAAACTTACTCATAGGTATATGAAAATAAAAAGTACTGAAAACATCTCTTCAGAAATTATGCAAGCAAGAAGAGAAGAGAGTGAAATTTTGAAGTGTTGCAAAATATCTCACTAACTTAGAATTTTTTACTAAGCAGAATCAGTCTCTAAAAGTGAAGGAGGAATACTTTCTGAAACAAACAAAACTGAGAGAATTCCATTGCCAGCATACCTGCTATCCAGGGAATGTTAAAAGGAATTCTTTAGGGAGAAAGAAAGTGATAGAGTCCAAAATGTGGATTTACATAGAGAAAGAACACCAGAAAACGAATCAAAAAGTAACATAAAATATTTACTTTTTCCTATTAAATATTGATCTAAAACACCTTTTGGTTTAATGTAAAAATAAAAACAAAGTATTGAGCGATTTTAGCATACAGATGAATAAGTAAATGTCTTTAGGGACAGGAGTGCGGCATTAGGAATACTCACAAAGTATTTGTACTCTATGTGAAATGGTATAGTGTTATTTGAGGATAGACATAGATAACTAAAACACATATATCACATACTCTAAAAACCACTAAAAATTTTGTAAAAAAAAGTATAATAGACTAAAAGGAGAAATAAGATGGAATAATAAAAATATCCCCTATTAAAACTGCAAAGCAGAAAAAAATGAATAAAAAGTGGCTATAGACAATCCAAATATGTCAATAATCACTTTAAATGTGAATAGACTAAATATATAATTAAAAGACAGAGGTTGCCAGAATAGATTAAAAAACAAAATAGAGCCAAATATAGGCTGTCTAAAGGAAACTATTCTAAACATTAAGACTCAGATTAAAAATGAAGGTGTGAAGCAGCACTCTTCACGTTAGCCAAAAGGTGGAAACAACCTCAAACGTCCATCAATGAATGAATGAATAAACAAATTGTGGTGTATGGACATAATTGAATATTATTCAGATAATAAAGGTATAAAGTAGAGATACATGTTATAGCATCAATGAACCTCAAAAACATTATCTAAATGAAATAAACCAGCCATGAAAGGCCATATATTTTATGATTCAATTTATATAAAATATCTAGAATAGGAAAGGCCATAGAGACAGAAAACATTAGTGGTTTCTAGAGTCTATAAGGAGACATGAGTAAGGAATAAGTGCATAATAGGCTATGGTGTGTCCTTTTGGTGCACAAAAATATTTGTGGATGAGACAGAGGTGCTGGCTGTACAACATTGTGAGAATACTAAATTGCCACAACATTTTTTGCTTCAAAATTATTAATTTTGTGCTTGGTAAGCTTTTCCTCAATAAAAGATAAAGTGAAGGGGTAGAGAAAGACATACCATGCTAAAGACTGATCAAGAGAGCTAGATGTTCCATACTCATTGCAGACAAATTAGGCTTCAAAACAAGAAAAATGATCAGGGATAAAGAGAGGCACTACATTTGATAAGGAGTTAATTCTCCAAGAAGACATAAAAAACTAAATGTTTTACACCTAACAAGGAAGAATATGTGAGTCAAAAACTGCCAGAACTGCAAGAAGAAAGAGAAAATCTATTAGCTTAGATGTAAATACACTTCTTTAGGTAAGATAGATCAAGCAGGCAAAAAAAGAATATAGTTAATCTGAAAAAGCACCAACAATCAACTTGATCTGATTGACATGTATTAAATACTTTATGCATCAATAGCAGAACACATTCCTTTTAAGCTCTTGTGGAATATTCACCAAGATAGACCACATTTCTAGTATAGATCCCATACAAAGTATTTTCTTTTTTAAACTTTATTTTAAAATTGTGGGGTACAATTCAGGTTAGGTATACAAATATTCATTGTGCAGATACCCTTGTTGATGAGGTATGCCCACCCCCCTCCCCAGGCAGATCTCAATTACTGTCAAAGTATTTTCTCCAACCAAAATGGAATTAAGCAAGAACTTAACATAAAGATAGTAGAAAATTCCCAAATATTAAAAAAATCAACTAACATAATTTTAAATAAAACATTTACTGAGATACCCCAAAAATGTATATGCATTTTAAGAAATATTATCTATGTATTCCTTTCAAAGTTGAATTGTGGTAGTAATACCTAGTATGACACTCACTCAAAAGGTGGTGTTAATCAAAAGAATACAATAGGCAGGACAGTAAAAGAAAATGGTGGAAACATGGTTGTCGTTTGAGGAGCACAAGACCCTTTTGAAGTGGTATTTGAAATTCGAGAACATTGTGGAAGTGCAATGACAATAGAGGTGTGAGTATGCAACAGAGCCTCCAACATACCTAACAACTGCACACATTTGTGATAAGTTTGAGACACATGATAATGTGTGTGATGTGCACAAGGGAAGATCTGGGAGTCCTGCACTGCAAGAAACCCTGCAGTAGTTTGCTGTAATCAGAAGTGTCTGGATGCTGATGGTATCCACTTTGAGAACTCCTTGTTATTGCAGAAGTCAAACGTGACTTGTATTCAGCTTTTCTTACCAGTTTATATTGAGTATTACAATTTTAATACAGCTTTTTTTCCTTTCTTAAAATTTGTATATGTTTTTTGGCACACTCTGTAGATTAAGTAGAAGTCTCAAGAGAAGTCAAAAATATTAAGTGAAAATCAAAATGCAACTTAAAATTTCTCAAATGTAGCAAAGGCAGTGGTTAAAAGAAATTTTATAGCATTTAAAGTAGTTGCTCCCTAGGTTCCTGACTTCACTGAAGAAAGAAATTTCAGAGAAAATCCAAAATGAAGTTGAAGACAAAGCTTATTAAAAACAAAAGACACATTCAAGGGAGAGCATGGGTGCCTTAAGAGAAAGTGCACATGCTTGTCTTTGACAAGAAGCTTCACATAATTTACAGTGATGATTAAGCAAACTATTCCATGAGGTAAGAGTGGAGGGCTGCAGGTAGCTGGTCATGAGTTTTGATTACCATCTCAACCTTTTAAAATCACAACCTTTTAAAATCTAAATAATTAGTTACTGCCTAACTGGATTTGGTTTTTCTTAGAACTCATGACTATGTTTTGCGTAGTTTTCTATTGTTGCTGTGATTTATTGTACTGACAGTTTTGTATTCCAACCCACAAGGTGGTCAGGTCTGATATGCCTGTTTGGTCAGGTGAAGGTCTTGTACCAATAAGAAAGATGTCTGAACGCTTAAATTAGACCTGCCCACAAGAAACTCATTTATCCATGTCTAAGCTATGCTAGCTACCCTGTCTCATCAAATACTAAAAATAAATAAATTTTTAAAATTGATAATCTAAGCTTCCTCAGTAGAAAAAGAAACAATTGTCTTTCCTGTGTAGACAAAGAAACACAATTTAAGCAAGCGAAGGAAATAAAAATTGGAAAAGAAATCACTGAAATTTAAAAAAAAGGAAAACAGTGGGAAAAACTAACAAAACCAATGGTAGTTCGTTGAAAAGATTAACAAAATGATCAATCACTAGCCAGGGTAACCAAAAGAAAAGGAGAGAGGACTAAAATTACCAATAGTAGAAATGAAATAGTGGAGTCATCACTATTAATTTCATGGACACTAAAATAATTAAAAGAAATTATCACCAAATTTACAACTATAAATTTCATAACTTAGATAAAATAAACCAATTCTTCAAAAGACACAAACTACCAAAATTTACAAAAGAATAAATAGATCATCTAAGTAGGCCTATATTTATAAAGAAAACCAAATTAACAATTAGTGATCTTTTAAAAATGAAAACATCATTTTCAGATGGCTTCACTGATAAACTCTAGCAAACTTTTAAGAAAGAATTAACACAATTTCTTCTAGAGGATAGAAGAGGAGACTTCACAACTCATTTTATGTCAGCATTACCCCATGTCCAAAACCAGATTGTGGAAAGGGAGATTACAGCCCTGTATCTCTCATAAAGATAAATACAAAATCTTTAACAAAATACTACCAAATCCAACCTTGTAGAAAAAGAAGAATATGCAACAATTAAGTGAGATTTTACAAGGTATTTAAAGCCTATCTTAGTATGTCAAAGTTTAAACTCTCCATAAAGGATGCAAGTTTTAACTTTTAAAAATCAATCAATATAACAACCACATCAACAGGTTAAAGAAGGAAAGTCATATAATTATTCCATTAGATGCAGAAAAGACATTTGACAAAGTAAAAAACTCATTCATAATAAAACCGTGAGGAAACTAAGAGTAGAAGACAACATAGTTAGCTAGACAAATTATATCTACAAATTATCTGCCGCTGATGTCAAACTTAATGTCAGAAAACTTGATACTTTCCCCTAAGATTAGAAATGAAATAAGGATATGCTTTTCAACTATTCCTATTTAACACCAAAATGGAATTCTTAGGTCAATGATTCATGCAAAAGTCCTCAAAGAAGGAACAAAAGCAAAAGTATTGGAGCATGCACAGTTATTATGTAAAAAAAATTGATTGCTTTTCTGTATATCAACAAAAAACAAACAAACAAAAAAACTGGGATTTGAAATTTCCAAGATATATGAAGGTTCTATATGTAGAAAATGATAAAACTTGATGAAAGAAATCAAAGATCTAAATGGAGAGATAGTCTGTGTTTGTGGATTGGAAGATTCAGTATTTTAAATATGCCTATTCTTCCCAGCTTGAGCTATCAGTGAAATACAATTCCAATCAAAATACCAGGAAGTTGATAGAGGACTAGGGAAGATGGCAGTGGAGTCAAACTACACAATCCCCAGTGTAAATGAGTGAGTTTATGGAAAGTTTTGCATAGGTGTCTATGAGTAGGTGGGCATGTGAGTGGTTGACTGAGTGAGGACCCAGGAGCAAGTGGCCAGGGCTTTCCTGGTTAAGCAGCTGATTCCACAGCTGCTCTGCTTGGACCTTTGTGCTTCCTGGGGCGCAGAAGCCAAGCACCATTTTTAAAAAATTAGCCAAGTCCTTACTGAGAAGAAGCTGCTGGGAATGACTGTCAGCTCCTGGTTCCACCCCAGCACAGCAGCACCTGGCTGGACACTGGCAGCAAGGGCCATGCAGGGAGCACAGTGAGGGGGCCCAGAGGCAGAGCCCCACTGGAGACAATGAAAGAGGCACCCTGCCACCATATTGAAAACTGGGCAGGAAAGTGCTCTGGCTTGCTCAACACAGAGCAACAGACCTGATCTCTGTCAGCGGATTAATTACTCAGAGGCTGATCATAACCCAGAGGGAATATTCCAGAAACACAAACTCCAGAGGGGTAGGACAAATGCTGAGTCTCAGGCACCCCATACCCTGCCCTGATTCAGCCACAGGACAAAGTGTGTGACCAGAAAAGGACAAATAACCTCAGAAGAAATCAGTGGTGAGTCCAGAGCTGACCCAACCCCCTTCCCTCTCGCAATCCTCTGAATGTCAGACACACATGACTGGGGCTCCAACCCAGGTGGAGCCTGGATGTCAGTCATGATAGGAGGACTCTACTCCAGGATAAGCCTGGTTGGGGCACCCCCTTCCAACTCACTGGAGGGGATCCCTTGGATCATATGAGAGTGGGACGGGAGGACACTGAATCCGCCCCCCTCGACCTCCAGTACCTCCTCCTCCTTCCCCAGGTCAGACATTGGGGAGATTGTGAATAAGGCCACAGCTCCACAGGAGACAGCAGAGGGGCTTACTTGTGAGCCACTAAGAGGAACAATTACAGAACCTGCCACAAGAGGGCAGGTTGTTTTTTGTTTGTTTGTTTTGAATTTTTTTCTTTTTCCTTTGTGCATAAATGTGTATGTGAGGTTTCAATCTGCATTCCTCTTACTTTTCTTCTTTCCTTCTTTCATTTTTTGTTTTCTGTTTATGTGTGTATGTGAATAATTGAGTGTTCATCTTTCAGTTTTTGTTTGTTTGCTTTTTCTTCTTTTTTTAGTTTAATGTGTGTGTGAAGGTATGTGTGAGGATTTGATTTGATTTGAGTTCGTTTTTAGTTTTTTCTCTTTTCTTTTTCTTCTTTCATTTTGTGTTGAGTGTTTGTGTGTTCAATCTTTCCACTTTTGGTTTTTTTTTTTCAGTTTGTTTTGGTGTGTGTGTGTGTGTGTGTGTGTATGTGTGTGTAGTTGTTTTTGCTTTGCTTTCTACTTTTATTTTTCTGTGTTTTTTAATGTTTTATTTCTTCTTTTATTTTTGTCTGTCATTTCATTCTACTTTTTTTCTGTTCTCCTCATTGCTATTACTGTATCTTGGACTCAGGGGGTACTGGTACACACACATACTCATTGCATCATCATATAGAGTGGTGGTGGGGAATTAGGTCTCAGGGAACCATACTACAATAAGTGAACATTGCGATTTGCAAACAGTTTCTGAATCCTAGCTCCCCATCCTTCACCTAATTTGACTCGCAAAACTATAAGAGACAGTAAACCTTCCATTCATAGCCTTGTTTCAAAATAGAACAAATTCAGAGCCTTGATCAGATGAGAATAGAGAGCTGAGCAAACATCAGAAGTGAAGGCCTCCCCCACTGCCACTGAATAACATAAATAAAGAGAAAAGAAAGAGATTTGCCATAAATGAGAAAAAATCAATGGAAGAAACCAATAATTTTCAGTGGAACAAAGAGAAAATACCTGAAAAATCAGACCTCAGAGCCCAAACAAGGAAACTCACCAAAAACTGGCCCAAGAATACAATAGGGATTAGACAATGGATGAAAAGAGTGCATAAGACTCAAGAAAGAGACAAGATGCAACACTGAAAGAACTTGTAACAGAGACTTGGGTCATAAAAAATTTCATCCAGGAAATAAGTAACAAGATGACAAGCATGGAAAACAGAATTAATCAAGCAGAAAAAATAATCTCAGAACTTGAAAACCAAAACATGGAATCATCCCAATCTGTAAAAAATGTAGAAAGAAAACTCAGAAAGAAAGAACAAAGCCTCCAAGAGATGTGCAATTGCATCAACAGGCTGAAACTACACCTGATTGGTATCACAGAAGAAGAAAGGGAAACAGAGAACACTTTGGGGGAGGTATTCTAGGAAATTATCCAAGAAAACTTTCCCCATCGCATCAGAGATGTGACTATCCAAACACAGGAGATACAGAGAATCTCCAAGGCAGCAAATGAGAAAACCAACACCTAGACACATAGCAATTCACCTACACAAAGTAGGTACAGAAGTAAAAAATCCTAAAGGCAGCAAGAGTAAAAGGTCATGCTGTCTATCAGGGAAAACCAATCAGAATAGCAGCAGACCTGTTGGCAGAAGCACTACAAGCTGGAGGGGACTGCAGTCTAATCTTCAAAGTCCCCAAAGATAAACAATTTCAACCAAGCATTTCCCACCCAAACAAGCTCAGCTTCATTAACAATGGAGAATTAAAATCCCTCCCAGATATCGAATCCCTAAGAGATTATGCAGCTTCCAGACCAGCTCTACAGGAGATGCTTAAAAAGGTATTAAGCACAGAATTAAGAAGAAAAAAAAAAGACTGACCATGCACTTCCCAAGAGAACAGAGAAACACAGAATAAACAGAGAAGACATTGCGAAAGCAAACTTGAAAACACACGCATACATCAACCCCAAAGTTAAAAGAAAACAGAGAAGAAACTTTATAAGAACCTCACAATGGGAATAAACAATCACATTTCAATAATCAGCCTGAATGTGAATATACTACATGCACCACTGAAAAGACACAGAATGGCAAGCTGGATAAAAAAAACCATGATCCACTAATTTGTTGCACCCAAGAAACTTATCACACCATAAGAGACTTACACAGACTTAAAGTTAGAGGATGAAAAACGAAGTTCCAAGTGAATGGATAACAAAAGAAGGCAGGAGCCATGATCTTAATATCAGACAAGATAATCGTTATCAAGATATCAAATATTTTAAAAGATTATAGGGCATAAGAATCACCTGAGCCCAGCAGGTTGAGGCTGCAGTGGCCATGAGTGTGCCACTATGCTCCAGCCTGGGCAACAGAGTGAAACTTCAACTCAAAAATAAATAAATAAGTAAATAAATAAAAAGATATGAAAGGACACTACATAATGATAAAAGGTTCAATCCATCAACAAAAATATACATCCAAAACATATATGCACTGAACACAGAAACACCAGCATTTATAAAGCAACTACCAAGAAAACTAAAAAAGATATTGACTCTAATACTATTATAGCTGGTGACTTACATACCACCCAAGATAGATCATTGAGGCAAAAAAATCAACAAAGAGATCTGGAACCTCAACTTGACACTGGACCAAATGGACTTAATAGATACCTACAGAACCCTCCATCCAATAACCATAGAATATACATGCTGCTCATTACCACATGGAACGTACTCCAGATCAATCACATCCTCAGCCATAAATCAAACAAAAACAAATTTCATAAGATCAAAATACTGCCATGTACCTTCTCAGACCACAGTGGAAAAAAAATAAATATCAACACCAACAGAATTTCCCCGAAATCCACAAAGTCATGGACACTAAACAGCAAGATGATGAATGACCACTGGGTCAATACAGAAATCAACACACAAATGAAAAGATTCCTGGAAAAAAATGAAAATGAAGAAACATCTTACTAGAGCCTTTGGGATGTCTTGAAATCAGTTCTAACAGGAGAATTTATATCGCTACGAGCACAAGAAAATAGAAAGATCACAACTGAATAGCATAACAAATTACCTAAGGGAGAGGAAGTTGGAAAGACAAGCCCACCAAAACCCTAACTTTAGCAAAATAATCCAGATCACCAAAATAAAATCTCAAATATGGGACATAGGAGACAAAAATATCATAGAAAAAGAAGAAATTGACTCTGTGAAAAATAACCAGGTTGATGGACCCTCCTAGCCAGAATGACCAAGAAAAAGAATGAAAAAGCCCAAATAAACTCAATCAGCAACACAAAAGATCAAATCACAACTGACCCCAAAGAAATACAAAAGATTATCAGAGATTAATATGCACACCTATATGGAAACAAACTTGGTAACTCAAATGAAATGGAGGACTTTCTGACATCACACAACCTCCCAAGGTTGAAACAAGAAGATGCTGAGGCACTAAATAAACCAATAACAACCCAGGGAATTAACTCTGTCATAAGAAAATTACCTAAACAAAAAAAAAAA
>CAUYQG010094264.1:0-11073 GCA_963574415.1 Tarsius wallacei
ACAGCATGGAGGCCTCAGGGTCGTTAGACTTTTTTTTTTTTTTGAGTTGGAGTCTCACTCTGTCGCCCAGAGTGGAGTGCAGTGGCCACTCCCGGCCACCGCAGCCTCGACCTGCTGGGCTCCGGCGATCCTTCCACCTCAGCCTTCCAAGTAGCTGGAACTACAGGCGCGCGCTACCACGCCCGGCTAATTTTTTGATTTATTGTAGCGATGAGGTCTCGCCAAGTTGCCCAGGCGGGTCTCGAACCCGGGCTCAGGCAATCCACTCACCTCAGCCTCCCAAGGCGTGGGATTACAGGCTGAGCCACCGAGCCTGGCTTCATTAGACTTCTTACAGAACGATTGTATTTGTTTGCTAGGGCCACCTTAATAACATAGCATCACAAGCTAGGTGGCTTAGAAATGTATTGTCTTACAGTCCTGGGGGCTGGAAATCCAAGATCAAGGTGTCTGCAGGGTTGTTTCCTTCTGAGGGCTGTGAGGGAAGGACCTGTTCCAGGTCTCTCTCCTTGGCTTTTAGATGGCTATCTTCTCCCAATGTCTTCACATGGTCTTCCCTGTGTCCAAATTTCTCCTTTTTATAAGGAAACCAGCCCTATTAGATTAGGGCTCACTCTAATGACCTCATTTCAATTTGATTTACCTCTTTGAAGATCTTATGTTCAATGAATGTCACATTCCGAGTTACTGAGGGCAAACACTCCAAAGTATAATTTTGGGTGAATGACACAATTCAACTCATACAAATCATTTAGGGCTCCAAAGACAAGTGTCCCCAAAGAGTCAGCAGAAACTACCCATTTCATTTCCTCTTCATGGGTACATGGAAGACTGTATTTCCCATCTTCTTGTGCAATTAGGTTGGGGTCATATGAGTAGTTCTGGCCAAGGGGTTGTAGGGAAAATAATATATCATTTCCTTGCTAAAGTAGCAGAACACCCTCTGTGTGACCTTTTAGTTCTCTCTTTTTCCATTGAGACCATCCTAGAAGTCAAATCTAAAATAGAACAAATTAGGCCCCTGAGTTATTGCTTAGAAGGGAGACCCTCTGGACATGCAAGGCATAGACAACAATGAAAGAGACACAAATCTGCAGGTATTCAGCTACTAAGTTTAGGAGTGTGTTTGTTACTACAGCAGAGCCTAGCCTTTTCTGACAAGAATAACAAGAATCCTCCTATGCTGGCCCCTACTGAGATACATAATATTCAGCATTGACCGTCAACACTGATATCCCTGCTCTCTCTTGAAGCAGCCAGCACTTCCTCATGTCAGTGTCTACAAGACTGAACATGTTCCCATCTGGCTCCTGGCCTGGCCTGCCCTGCCTACTCTGCCACTGATGTCTCCTTGTCATGTGAGAATGAGCTGCCAACTTGGGCCACTAGCTTCCATTCTTTGCATACTATCACATCCATCTCAGGAAAATAAGGAGCTGTTCTTCCAATCTCTGTGAGACTGCGGGAGACCCAAACCAGGCTTTCTCACTGTATTGTCCCCATCCATCTCAACTGCTCTCCTATCAGGAAGATGATTCAAGGTTTCCCTACCCTTAGATTTCTCCAAACTCATCTACAGGTTTATCTTCCCTTGAGTCTGAGCCATCTTGGCAAGACGGGAAATCACAGATCTCCTTCCAGGCCCTTCTCCCTTGGCATTGGCATCCTGGGTCTGGTCTGTCCGGCAGGTTGCTCACTGACCTCTTCTCCTGTCCTCTCCCCATTCTACTGTTTGGGAAATAAACTTTATGCTCCAATTTCTTCTGAGCTTCTCATTGAAACCCAGTAAACCGTTTCTCTTTGAAAAAGCCTTCCTCTTACATAGCAAAAAGTCTTGATTCACATGATTATTTTCTCTTGTACATGTTTTAAAAGTCAATTTTGAAACTGCAAAGTCAAGAAGTGGATTTCTTGGCATTTGTATTCTGCTACATCTTCTCTTTCCCAGGGAAAGAAGCCCTCAGGAAGAACCAGGGCGATAAGGACATGTTGGGAGGGGTGGAAGCAGAATCTTGAATATTTATCTCTGGATGTGATCATGCTGCAATCATAAGGAATATTTGCATGGTACTAATTGGCTTTGCCCCACTCACAACTTACAACAGCCCTGTTGTGGAGAATTACTTGTCTTTTACAGGTGGGAAAAAGGGCTTCGGGAGTTGTACCTTGCCCAGCATTGGATGGCAATGCCTAAGCCTGGGGAGTAGCCTTTTTCCATGGCATGTATAGATATAGCTAGAGAAAGAAGCCTCCACAAGGAGAAACCAAAGCCAAATGCATGGAGCTGTACAAGCTGGGGCAAGCTCCCAGTGTGACTGTGCCCGACACAGCCTCAAGAACTCTCAAGACCAGAACGTTTATGGGTATGCACTGCCACACAACTCAAAAAAAGAGAAAGGTAAGTAGAAGAGAGTAGAAGCTGTGTTCTGGCCAGTGCTGTATCCCTGGGTTACAGATTTCCTAGAACAGCATCTGGCCTATAGCAAGCACTCTAAGGCAGCACATCATTTGGCTGAGAAAGCCAATTTCCCAAAGAAGGAAAGTAGGAGAGCAGATTAAGTGCTAAGCCAGACAAAAGTCACTCTAAGTGAATATAGATGCAATGAGGAAAAAAGTCCACCTGTGAGCAAGACCACCCACAAATCATAATCTGTCATAAATGTGTCACACATAATATCATATATGTCGCACATAATATAAATGTCACACATCTGAGATGACTCAAGGGTTGACTCTGAATGGTCTTACAGAAGTCAGGATGCACTGGGAGCTCCCTTCTCTGTTAGTGGCTGGTATGGGAACTTCTCTTAAGGGGAGACTTACTTTGTCAGGAAAAACATTTTTAACCGGATTATACTAAAGAGGAATTCTAAAGGGTGTGCTCAAGCTACAGAAGATGGCTGCTCCAGAAAGGGACTGGAAATTTCCATAATGAAGCCCTCATGGGGAAGTGTCAGGAAGGTCAAACCTTGAAAAAGATATGTCTTAGTCCATTTTGTGTTGCTAAACAGACTATCAAAGACTGGGTAATTTCTAATAAACAGAAATGTACTGGCTCATGGTTCTGGAGGCTGGAAAGTCCAAGATCAAGGGGACAGCATCTGGCAAGGACCTTCTTGTTGCATCACAACATGGCAGAGGGCATCACATGGTGGAAAGACAAAAAGAGAGCAAGAGAAAGATTACAGGAGGGGACCAACCCACTCCTGCAATGATGAACCTACTTGATAACAAACCCACTCGCAGAATAATGGCATTAATCCATTCATGAGGGTGAAATCCTCATGACCTAAACACCTCTTAAAGGACCTACCTCCCCATATCCTCCCAATGGCAGTGAAATATCAACATGAGTTTTTAAGGGGATAAACATTCCAACCATTGCCAAGATGGGAGGTGCATGTCAGGGGGAGAAGCCCCACTGTGAGATGATGAAGAAGGCACTTAGGGGAAGAGGCTTTTCCAAGTGGAAATAATGTGTATTGTATGATGTCCCTTCACCAAATACCACCAAAGCCTCAATGAGATTGCAAAATGCCTGGATAGGATGACTTTCTTGTGGCAAGAGTGAAGGATGAAGGACTTCTCGTTCCTGGTTGGAGTAAAGCTGAAACTGAATCAAATGCGTGTGACCACACCTCTCTCTCAAGATTGGCATGAGGGCTGATAATCTACGTATGTATTTAGTGCCTGGAATGTACGTAATACCAAACCCTTATTGAATCTGAAGGTGCTCTGGGTTGGAGTGGGGTGAGCTGGGGGGACTTAAACAGTCAGGTTCTGGAGGAATGGGGACTGAATACTAATTTATTCCACATATTGTCTAGCCCAGCCAGGCAAGCTCATAACATAAGATACTGTTATTCCTCCAGGCTATGCCTGTGGCAGTCATTACCAATGGATGACAGCACTCTTTCTCACTGAGACCAGACTCACACTCATAATTCCTCTCCACATTGCTCTCCAGGTAGCCACTACCTATGAGATGGAGTTGACAGGAGATTAAACCAATCTGCCTTCCTTGGCCTGAGGCTGAGGCCACAAACAGGCAGCCTATGAGCTAGATGTAGCCTGGAGATAAGGTGTTTTGTTTTTTCTTTTTCTTTGAGATGGGGTCTCACTTTGTTGCCCAGGCTGAAGTGTAGTGGAACAATCATAACTCACTGCAGCCTTGAACTCCTAGTCTCAATGACCCTTCCACCTCAGTCTCCCGAGTAGCTAGGACTATAGGAGTGCACCATCACACTTGGCTAATTTTTAAAAATTTTAAACTTTCTGTAGAGATGGGGTCCTGTTTTGTTGCCCAGGCTAGTTTTGAACTCCTTATATAAGATTTTGAAAAGGTTTGACTTTGTGGATAATTTTTTCTTAAATTGAGAATTTCACATAAGTATCCAGATTTCTGGTTCTCTTAAAAAACTGGAGTGTCTAAAATCCTGAGTTCACTTTGCCATGTGGTGACCAATTCACAGCTGCCCCCATGAAGGGCTGAGTGCTGTCCAGCCTTTGGGTCCCTGTAGGCATTTTGGATTGGCTCCCATGCCTGCCCCTCAGCTGAAACCTGCTGAGCTTGGACAAGAGAGTGGACTTGAAGTTGACCTGAGTTCCAATCCCATCTCTGCCACCTATGTGTCCTGTGACTTTGGACAAGTCCCTCCTTACTACAGGGCCCTGGTTTTCTCATCTATAAATAGGAAATAATAATAGTACTTACCTCATGAGGGGGCTGTGAAGATTAAATTAATTAGAACAGTGCCTAGCACACAGGAACTACTAAAAACAAGGTTAGCTATCATTATTCGAAGTTTCTATATACACTCAGGAGCTTGTCTAGAAAGGCTCCATAATTCCTGCCTCCCAGGAGAGAAACTGAGGTTCAGAGTAGCCAGACAGTGTCTCTAAGGGCACAGATGGGCCCAAACACCTCGGGGTCCTGCCTAGGTGGGGTCTCTGTGGCCCACTAGGCCTAAGAAGTATCTACTGCACTTGGCCACACATGCAGTGTGTGGGTACAGATTTGAGCTCAGTAAAAGGAAAGAAAATGCTCATTTTTGGTCCTTACTGTTTCAAGCAGTTAAAAGATGAAGCTCATTAGAATAGCGATATCGGCTGGAAAGCCATGGTCAGAGGGTCTGGGCCTTCTCTAGTGATGTGCTTTAATGGTATAAAGGTTTTAATTAAAGGACCAGAAAGGGGGGGAGGATAAATAAACAAATAAAAGCACACAGTCCTGAGGCACGAGGCCTGAAGAGCCAATATCATCCACCCTTCCCCTCCTCAGTCCACATGGCACTTCTCACCTGAGTCATGAAGGCCAATGACTTTCACGGCAAGACCCTTATGTCTGGCCACCCCTCATCCTGGGAATACTGGTGTTTCGAGATGCTGTCTGCAGCTTCTGGGGAAGAGTATTCCTGGGAACCCACAGTGGCCAAGCTGCCCTGAAACCACAGCTGAGTTTCTTGGTGGGGACGTTGCTGGGGTGAGGCCTGGACAGCACTGTGATACATGGAGTAGACAGCCCAGATGGACATAAGGGTGGTGGCAAGAAAGGGGCTTTGGGGAAAGGGGCAGATCTCTCTCCATAGGGTGACAGAGCCTAGCCTGCATTTGAACTACATACGTTTTCTCCTCTCTCCTTTACAGAAAAAATGCCGTCAATTGTCAACACTCAGCTAAATGAGTTCTCTGGTTGCCTGTTCAGCCTCTCATCCCTCCAGCTTTGCCAGCCTCTGCTTTGCAGGTTTTGCCAGGGTGAGAGGGTGTAGCTTTATACCAGCACCCCAAGGACGTCGGAACATGTTCTGGAGGCTCTGAAGCCACTTCTGAGCATGAATGGATGGGGGAGACCAGGGACTGAGAGGTGAGAGGAAGCCTGTGAAGATAAAAGCACGCAAGATAAAAGGTGGAGGTGGGGCACAGTGGAAAGACAAGGGCTCCTGAAAGGAAGGACTGGGAGAAGGAGGGGAACCGTTTAGCGGGAGGGATGAGAAGGATAGAACAGTAGTATCATGGAGACTCTGGGGGTGTCCAATCTAAGACTTTTGGGGACAACGTGAGTGAAGGGTGGAATTCATTTTGACTTCATTTCTGACGGCTGAATTGTGCTACTTTGAATTCAGCATGACTCAAGGTCTGAACACAGGAGCCTCCATTTTTATGGGGCTACTGAGGGCTGGGGCTGGCATGGGGGAGGAGACCCTTCAGGAGGAAGGGGTCTGTCCAGCAAGGACGGATGAGGTGAGGGCACTCAAAATAACCAAGCCCAGCCCTGCCTCCAAGGAGTCTGCCTCCAAGGAGCCAGTAGAGGTGAGAGAAATATTGGAGAAACAGATGTAAAGCCTGCAGAGTCTCCGAGCCTGCAAATCCCAGGCACCACCCAGTCAGCCCCTTGCGCTGCCCTCCATGGGCCAGTTCCCCTAGACTGGCAGCAAACACGCAGCCCACGTCCCCAAGGGCTGGCAGAGTAAGTGAACTGCTCTGAGGTCGCCTGGGCTCCTACAGACTCCGCCTTCATCCCCTGTCCTCTGTGTGTATTTCGTGACAGGAGGGACGTGCAGTGTCCAAATATTTTTCCTGGAGCAGGAGAGGTAGTGTGTGTGTGGGGGGGGGGAGGGGGGGTAAGGAGGTGGGGATGGGCATTTGCAAGTGGCCTGCGCAGCCTGGGAGGCGGGTGGCTTGCCAGGGTACTGGGCATGGCCGCCGGCAGGGGCTGCAACATGTGCGTGTGGCGCCCTGCCCAGGGGAGAAATCCAAAACAGCTTTCTACACGGAGCTGCTGCTCCTGCATGTGGGCCCCACCCAGCTGAGAGCCAAATAGCTTGGGAAGCCAAGGGACGCTGGCCTTGAACCCTGTGGGGGACAGGAAAGAATCTCCTGGGCCAGGGTATTTGTAGTGGGCATAAAATGTATAGTTAAGACACAGGTGTGCAGAAATATCACTTTCTTTATTTTCTCCAACGGGACTTGACTTGTTGAAGAGTCCCATTTCTACTCAGTAGTGGAAAAAAATTAACCTCCTCCAGCCTGGAGGGCACAGTCACACTGAGTTTGTAGTTTTGTCCATTCTCGGTGAACATGGTTTCTAGAGCAATGCTCAGTCTTTCCAGGTGGCACATAGGAATTTGGGGACATCTGCGTACAATTGTGGGAGAGGGGCTGGGCCCACTGGCTGGCAGAACACAAGGCAAGTACCCTCTATTTTGAGATTCCCTAACCTGCTGGGGTCCCCATCCTTCCTCCTTCCAGTGACAGGGGGAACCGAGGTCTCACACTCAAGTCTCAACTCTCTTAATCTCCCTTTCTCCTCATGCCCTTCCTCCAGCCCAAGAGCATGGGGTGGATTGCATTCCTGTGTGGCAGGAAATTGTCCACATGTTATATCCCACTCCTCTCCCATCCTACTGCTGGAAAGCAAAGCTCTCCACTCTTGAGGAACCTGGCAGGTTCCAATTCATAGATGCAGAAGATGGAATGCTGGTTGCCAGGGGCTGAGGTGGGAGAAATGGGGAGTTAGTGTTTAATGGGGACAGAGTTCCAGTTTGGGAAGATGAAAAAGTTCTAGAGATGGATGGTGGTAATGGTTGCACAACAATATAAATATGTACCTAATTCCTCGGAACTGAAAGTGGTTAAAATGAAGCCAAGCACAGTGGTGCTCACCTGTAGTCCCAGCTACTCAGGTGACTGAAGTGGGAGGACTGCTGGAGGCCAGAAGTTTGAGGCTGCAGTGAGCCATGATCACACCACTGCACTCCAGCCTGGGCCACAGAATGAGACTCTGTCTCTAAAAAATAAATATAAATAAAAAATAATTTTTAAAAAGGTTAAATGGTAAATTTTATGTTATGTATATTTTACCAAACAAAACTCCATGTTTATTCTTTCTAACTTTGGTTCTTGACATGTAAAGGAACGTTTTTAGAAGACTTTTCTCTCTAAAAGTCTTCTGAATCCTTGACTCACTCTTGTTTCTGAAATGGGTTTCAGGAGCTTATCCTGGATGTCAAGAAGTGAACGTTAGCCGGGCTCGGTGGCTCAGCCTGTAATCCCATGCCTTGGGAGGCTGAGGTGAGTGGATTGCCCGAGCCCGCGGGTTCGAGACCTGCCTGGGCAACTTGGCGAGACCTCATCTCTACAATAAATCAAAAAATTAGCCGGGTGTGGTAGCGCGCACCTATAGTTCCAGCTACTCGGAAGGCTGAGGCGGAAGGATCGCCGGAGCCCAGCAGGTCGAGGCTGCGGTGGCCGGGAGCGACCACTGCACTCCAGTCTGGGCGACAGAGTGAGACTCCAACTCAAAAAAAAAAAAAAGTCAAGAGCTTTCTTCTAGGACTTACATTGAGGTGTAAGTAGGATTGATGCATTGGGGGTGAATATAAACATGACATCTTTGTCAAAGGTAATAAAAACTCCAAATCCAAGTGTGACATATTTAGAAGAACTGAATTCTATCTCCCGACTTGCCTCCATCTAACTCCCATTTCCTAGTCCCCTGGATAGACAGAGAAGGAGATACATTATGTTTACATTCAAAATAAGGTTAGACAGAAGAATTCCAAAATGTAATAACATTCATGGTGGAAATCCCCATTTAGTTTTTGCTTAAAAAGTGAGGATCAGCACTTGGGAGTCAGTATGAAATAGGTAGTTACTAATCATTGTTTATTCTTTCAGGGGCACTTAAAATCAAATCATATAATTCAGCATCCCAAGATCTGGTCCTCTAATCAGTCAGATCTGGCTCCTCATCTGAATGTAAATCTTAAGAACTTTGGAGCCTGAACATATGTACACACAAGGCATCATGCTTTAGGAATTAAGCATATATTTGTGGTTAGATGTTTTTCTGCTATGAATACAATTTTTTCTAATTAATCAAGTTCATTAGATTCCATTTTTCCACTAGGAAAAAATCCCCAGGCCCAGTGCAAAACAAAATTTTGTAAAAACAGACACAGCTCCTTCCTCCCCCAACTTATTTGCAATTATAATTTTCACTGGTATATATTTTAGGCACTGGTGTATGATGAAGCTGTTTATTTTCTGAAGTCAAATGTGACATGATTTTTTTTTCCTTCTCTCGTCTTCATTCTCTCAGGGACACTCAAAATCAAACAGCTTAGTTCACCATCAGCTTAACTCTTAAATTTTCTTTTCTCTTTTTTTTTTTTGAGTCAGAGTCTCACTCTGTTGCACAGGCTGGAGTGCAGTGGCACGCTCACGTCCACCGCAGCCTCGGCCTGCTGGGCTCAGGTGATCCTTCTGCCTCAGCCTTCCAAATAGCTGGAACCACAGGTGCTTATCACTACACCTGGCTAATTTTTTTATTTATTGTAGAGACAAGTTCTCACCAATTCCCCCAGGCTGGTCTCGAACCCCTGAGCTCAGGCAATCCTCTTGCCTTTGCCTCCCAAAGTGCTGGGATTACAGGCTTGAGCCACTGCGCCTGGCACTATTGATTTATTTTTGAGTTGGAGTCTCACTCTGTCATCCAGGCTGGAGTGCAGTGGCACTCTCACGGCCACCGCAGCCTCGATCTGCTGGGCTCAGGTGATCCTTTCACCTCAGCCTTTCAAGTAGCTGGAACCACCGGCACTTGACACCACGTCCAGCTAATTTTTTGGTTTATTGTAGAGACGAGGTCTCACTAAGTTGCCCAGGCTGGTCTTGAATCCCTGGGCTCAGTCAATCCTCTTGCCTCTACCTCCCAAGATGCTGGTATTATGGCATGTGCCACCGCGTCCAAGAACTCTTACATTTTCTTTGCAATGACTGCAAGTTATTTTCAAAATTAAAATTTACTATAACAGCAAGTCACTTCCCACTGTTTTTTCCAGCTTTAATAGTGTTAAGATATTAACAAGCTCAATTCATACAAAAATTATATTGATGAGCTCTCATATATGTAAAGTATAACAAAAAGGATCAAGTAAAGTTCAATCAGTCTTGGAAAATCTACCAAATCCTAATCTGAATAAATAAAATCTATTAATGTAGGGCTGGTTATTATGGGTAGAATGTTGTTTAAAGACTGTTCTCCTAGACAACGCATAATCAAATATGCTAAAATTGTCAGATGCTCAAAACCCATCAAGGAAATATATACATTACTAAATTTTCATTGGTACCTTAGAGCTCCCTAATTATATAGCAAGCACTGTGACCTTGTATTAAAAGCGTTTTTCCAAGAGTTATTTGAAAGTGGTAGATCTAACGCTGTTTTGCTAAAGAAAGAATGTCATAAAATGACACCTTGCCACTTCTTTTTGTAATTATTGAACAGGTCCTCAGCCTCTCTGTGGACCAGACTCAGTAGAAAAACATCCTGGGTTGTGCCTTCCTGTCTTACAGTAAGAAAAAGAAAAACAAATCAAACAAAGGTAGAGTAGAGGGGCAGGAATTATTACCCACTCTCTCTTTCAGTCTCTATAAGATATGCACAGAATGAGTCTTTCATGAGAGGACTATGTAATATACCTGGTACTTTTCAAAGGTTATGGTAAATTTGTATTAGGTTTATAGATGTAAGAATTGAGAAACCTTGTTCATCTAGATATGTATACGAATAGAAATAGTTTCATTATAGCAATGTCATTCCACTCCAAGTTATATGCCAAAAATCAAATAGTGGATATATTATCAGAAAGCATCTTTTCTTTCTTTCCTTCCTTCCTTCCTTCCTTCCTTCCTTTCGAGTTGGAGTCTCACTCTGCTGCCCAGACTGGAGTGCAATGGCACACTCCTGGCCACCGAAGCCTCCACATGCTGGGCTCCGGCGATCCTTCCGCCTCAGCCTTCCAAGTAGCCGGAACTATAGGCGCATGCTACCACACCTGGCTAATTTTTTTATTTATTGTAGAGATGAGGTCTCGCCAAGTTGCCTGGGTGGGTCTCGAACCCGAGGGCTCAGGCAATCCTCTCGCCTTGGCTTCCCAAAGTGCTGGGATTACAGGCTGAGCCACCAAGCCCGGCCTTTCTTTCTTCCTTCCTTCCTTCCTTCCTTTCTTTCTTTCTCTTTCCTTCCTTCCTTCCTTCCCTTCTTCCTTCTTTTTTTCTTTCTTTCTTTCTTTC
>CAUYQG010094267.1:0-10622 GCA_963574415.1 Tarsius wallacei
CACCTCCCACCTTCAGGGGCACCTTGTGCTGCCCTTCCAAAGATATGGGGACTTCTGGTGTGTATCAGCTAACTTCACATTCCCCACTGCCTGTTTAAAACTCAGTTCTCAAATACAAATCAAAACCACATTGAGATACCACCTAACCCCAGTAAGAATGGCCATCATTAATAAAACAAACAACAGATGCTGGCGAGGATGCAGAGAAAAAAGAATGCTTCTACACCCCTGGTGGGAATGCAAACTGGTGCAACCTCTTTGGAAGACAGCGTGGCGATTTCTGAAAGAACTAGAAACTGACCTTCCATAAGACCCAGCAATCCCCCTATTGGGAATATACCTGGAGGAGCTCAAATCACTCTACAAAAAAGCTACCTGCCCATGCATGTTTGTTGCAGCTCTATTCACAATAGCAAAAATATGGAACCAAACATGCTGCCCACCAAAGCTGGACTGGATTAAAAAAACATGGTACATATACACAATGGAATATTATGCAGTCATAAAGGACAAACATACGGACTTTGCAGCAACTTGGATGGATTTAGAGTCTATCATACTCAGTGGTCTATCACAGAAAGAAAGAACAGAGTACCATATGTTCTTACTCATAAGCAGACCCTGAACATTTACCACAATACTATAAGAAAGGGATTGGCAGTAGCAGGATACTGCCAGGGTAGGGGTGGAGACACAATATCAATAAGGGTACCTAATCACAAACTTTGATTTGAAGTGGGGACCAAAGGGAAGACCAAGCTTTATCTGTATGATGTTCACTCATATACCTAATCCTAAATTGTACCCCACATCTTTAAAATAAAATATATAAATAAATGAAATTCAGCTCTCATGTTTTGCTGAGTCAGTGATCCCTCATTCTTTTGCTTTCCAGATCTCAAAATATTATTGCTATGGTCTTTGTGAGATGATAGAGTTAAAAAATCTTTTTCTTGGAACGTTAATAAGCTTTCGAAAGGGAGTAGATTTACTGTGTTTGATTCATCAACTTTAACTAGAAACCTTTTGGTATTAAAAGTTAACATATAGATTTAGACATGTTTCTCCACCAATCTCCAATGCTAACAAGTATCTACATCTCATTCTCAATTACATGACTATATACACACAAACAGAAAAAGACAAAAAAGAAAAGAAAAATACAAGAATATCAGCCGGGCTCGGTAGCTCAGCCTGTAATCCCGTGCCTTGGGAGGCTGAGGTGAGTGAATTGCCTAAGCCTGCGGGTTCGAGACCCGCCTGGGCAACTTGGCGAGACCTCATCTCAACAATAAATCAAAAAATTAGCCAGGCGTGGTAGCGCGCGCCTGTAGTTCCAGCTACTTGGAAGGCTGAGGCAGAAGGATCGCCGGAGCCCAGCAGGTTGAGGCTGTGGTGGCCGGGGGTGGCCACTGCACTCCAGTCTGGGTGACAGAGTGAGACTCCGACTCAAAAAAAAAAAAAGGGGGGGAATATCAGCACACTTTTAAATCCCTTCTGTACTTCCCTTTTTTTTCCTGTGTTAAAATCACCTGGAATTAAATCCAGGTTTATCATTGTCTTAGCCTATTTGCATTGCTATAAAGGAGTACCTGTGGCTGGGTAATTTTAAAGAAAGGAGGTTGATTTGCTCATGGTTTTGCGGGCTGTACAAAATGCATGGCACCAGCATCTGCTTCTGGTGAGGGCCTCAGGAAACTTCCACTCGGAGCAGAAGGCAAAGGGGAGCAGACATCATGTGATAAGAGAAAAAGGAAGCAATAAAGAAAGGGGAGCCAGACTCTATCAGCAATCAGTTTCACTGGAACTAATGGAGCAAAAACGCACTCATTACCATAAGAACGGTACCAAGCCATTCATAAGGGATCTGCCCCTATGACCCAAACAGCTCCCACCAGGCCCCACCTCCATATCCAAACTACATCAATCATGATATGTTGATTTTTCTTATCCAGTGGTATTAAAGGTTCCTCTGTTCATCATTGTCTCATCTATTCACTCAACAAGTATCTGAGTATTTCCTATATTTCTAGAATTTTTGTGGGACCATGTACCCTGCTCTCATGGACTCGAATAACCGTGGGAGAAATAGGCAATAAACAAGTAAGCATATAGCTAAATATCATTTTAGACAGCTTTATTTGCTCTGTAAATTAAACCCAAGTAAGGAGGCACAAACAAAGAGAGGTGATATCTTGGGTAATGTGGCCAGGAAAGGTCTTTTCACAGAAGTTACATCTGTGTGGAGATCTACATTGTGAAACCAAGCAAGCTGTGCCTACTAATGTTGTCTGTCGCAACCAGCATTCATCCCATTCCTTTCTATGCTTTCCGCGCTGTCACAGAGGCTGGGAATCTACAAGGAAGTCTTAGACTTTTTCATCCTTTTAGAGATAGCCTGTAGCATACTTAGACTTCCTTGCCAGCAGGATTCTGGATACGGTGAAGTTCAGCCAATGTGATGAACTTCTTGTGAGAGATGGGATGTACAAGCGAGAAAATGGGCTTGTGCCACCAAGATTCACTGGTCTTACTATGTCCTCCATCACCCAAAAGAAGCTAGTGGTTTAGGATGATGGAATGGCCTATCAAAAACTCAGTTACAGCGCTGCCTGAGAAATAGGACCTTGCAAGGCCAGGTGCTTTTTATCACCTACAAGTTGTTGCATATGCTCCCAAAGAATATCCAAGAAATGGTGTTGTTTCTACTTAAGTCGCAACATTATTACAAGTCCAAGAGCCAAAGGCAGAAGTAGGAGTGACTTCTCTCATTAGTACAATTTATGAACCACTCATGAAAGGTTCATTACCTTCCTTATGTCTTTGGAGTCTGGTGGACAGAGTTATTAGCTTCCAAGGGAGTAGCAGTTCCATCAGGAAACATGACAGGCATTCCGTTGAGTGAGAAGTTACAACTGGCCACCTGCTCATTTAAGGTTTCTCTTATCACTGAACCAACCCTCAAAAAAGGGGATTATTCTCCTGCTTGAAATGATAGTTACTAATTATCAAAGGAAAGTAAGACTGCTGCTGAACAAAGGGGAGGAAAGATAATGTCTGGAACCCAGGGGAATTCTCTGAAGCACTTATACCTTCACTGTATCTATGTTCTGTGATAAAAATGTTAAAATAACCCTATATAAATAGGACTCCCAAGGAATCAGATCCTGAAGAAGGCCAATATAATTAAGAAATCTCAGACCTTTTGGGAAAGGCAGCCTGGTCACCTCACCAGGTAAAAGATAGCCTGACAAACCAAGAACCTAGACAAAGGCAAAAAATAATATGGATAAAGACACATAAATGCCAACATTAGCCTTATGACCAGTTGAAGAAATGAGGACTGCCATGATAATGTATATGTTCTTCCTTGTTTTTAAGTTTATAAATTTGTGAAAATTGACCCATTGTTTTTCCTTCCCTTTTCCTTGAAATAATTGATTTTTATATTATACTTGCCTGTCTTATGATAAAATTAGTTCCTTGATTGAAAGTAATGTTAGGTAGAATATAATAATGTATAATAATATAATATAACAAGCAAAACAGTGAGGGAAACACTTAAAGGACAATCTTTTTATACCAAGTCTTTTTCCTTCTTAGACTAAGTTTTTGTTGTTTTGTTAGAGTACATCCTCTGCAAATTCCCTCGGACGGAATCTGTGGACAGTAATATTGTTGAGTTCTTCACTGTTTAATAAATGTCTTTGTTTTCTCTTAAGCACTCGTATATTCTGCTAGATAAAGAATTCTAGCTATCAAATAATTTTGTCTTTCAAATCTTAACTATCTTAATTCTTTCACACATTTTTCTTTTTGCACATGTGTGTGAAGTTGGACACAATATGTGGGTAGTTTGTTTTAAACATGGAAATTTTTTAATCCTTTTAGAAATAGTCTGTGGCATACTATACAAAAAAAAAAACCCAAAATGGATAAAACAAAAGAAAAAATAAAAAAATTAGACTTCTTCAAAATTAAAAACACTGGTACATCAAAAGACAACATCAGGAGGGTGAAAAGATAACATCCAGAATGGGAAAAAGTATTTGAAATTTATATCCACATAATGTGCACACGCACATGTGTGTATGTGTGTGCATATATATAATTTTAAATGGCCAAATGACTTGAAGAGACATCTCTCCAAGACAGTAGAGCAATGCAAAATAAGCACATGAAAAAATACTCAACATCAATAGTCACTAGAGAAATGCAATAAAAACTACTTTGCACCCACTAAGATGGCTATAATCTTTAAAAATCGAAAAGAACCAGTGTTGGCGAAGATAAGGAGAAATTGGAACTCTCTTACATTGCTGGTGAGATTGTAGTAAACGGTAGCTCTATGGGGAGCAATTTGGTGGTGCCTCAAAAAGTTATAAAGCTATCACTTAACCTAGGCCTTCCACCCCTAGGAATACATTCAAGAGAATTAAAAACAGATTCTCAAATACTTGTAAATAAATACTCATAGCAGCACTATTCATAATAGCTGTTTAATGGGCATAGAGGCAGTTTTGCAAGATGAAAAAGTCCTAAAGATAGATTACACAGCAGTGAATATACTTAACACTACCGAATCATTTAAGATGGCAAATTTTATATTTTGTGTATTGTATGTTTACATTATGTTTAAAAAATAGTTTTAAGTCAACACACTGTTTATTTTGTTTTATTTTAGATTCAAGGCACACGCATGCATATTCATTCCACAGACATATTGTCTAGTGGTGGGGACTGGATCTCAGGTGACCCATTCCCCAGATAGAATACACTGGTTTTAATCTTTCTTCTTTAAGTTGCTACCTCCTTTCAATAAGCATCCTTACAGCATATCAAATATTTGAATTTAAACTAAAAACAAAGATTATTTTAGTTTACGAAGGATTTCTGCATACATGATTTTATTTGAACCAAGAAATCATATTACTTTGATAGTGCTATCTTGCCAATAGCCTTTCTCTGAGTTCTCATTTAGTATTGAGAATACTAAAGCACCTTCTGCATGTCAGGAATAAGAAAGCAGGGATGGGTAAATATAGACCCCAAGCTCATTGTATAGAAATACAAGAGCTAAAAGTTTCAGACAGATTTATTTCTGTAGAAAGTGAGATTCTTGCCAAATCCTTTTTCCATAGCCTGAACAGAAGACTAAGAAATACCCAGGTTATAATTTACATCCACAACTCCCTTATTACCTTTCCCTGCGTAGGCATTATCACCCCCACAAACCACTCACTGGGGTCTTCATGGGGAACCAAGTGCTAGGGTCTATAGTCTAGTGATCATGGCAACACAGTTAATTTCAAGCAGCTAAAAACCATTAGGGTCAGGTTGGTATAGGAGGCACAACAAACCTCCTAGAATCAAAGATTTAAAAACAATTCCAAAAGTCCATTTTAAGCATAAATACATCCCTATTGCAGAATGGCACCAATTTAGTTCCATACCACTTGAGAACATTAACCAGATTGCATGCAGTTCCTTGGTTGCTTACCTATGCCACTTGGTAGCCAAGAAAGAGGACATTACAAGTGTACTTGAACCTTGAGAGATCCAATAGAAAAGTATTTCCAGATTCTACTTGTTATTGTCAGACTTTTCTTTCTCCTGACTACTCTTCCTCTCCCCCTAGCCAAGCACAGACTCCCATATGTGTTCTCTCCTCACTCTCTCTCTCCCTCCCTCCCGTGTTCCCCCCCACCCCAGATATGCACACACACACAACTTTAAAACCAAACGCCCCTTATTTTCAGTAAAATTTTGATGTCCTGCTAGAACAGGTGGGAGCTAGACCACAATTAGCTTTTTAAAAAAATCTCATTCCCTACCAGGACTCCTGTATACCTTGAAAGGGGCTCCCCAACTATCAAACTGTGCTACCATCTCCTTGTGGATCTTTACAATCTTAAGTTAGGCCAAGAAGAGTCTGCCTTAACCAGCTGGGTACAATCTGGAGGTTGTGGACTAATACCAGTAGTGGTCAGAGCAAGTTATCGGATGAGCGCCAAGTCCTTTCACGATCACAGCCGTGTCTCTTTTTCTGAAACTCCCATCTCCAGAGGCCAAGGTGGACTGCACGTGTATCCATGACTTGCATCATTTTCTCTGCCAAGCCTCACACTATAGGGTCAGAGAGTGACCATAGAGCCTCTTGCTGGAGAGCTGGCCGGGTGTTTATCATGTTCACGAAATATGACAACTCTCACTCTTCCGAGAATGTGGATCTCTGCATACAGTCCATGAATAGACTCAAAATAATACACACTAGCAGTTTAGACCACTACAATTACAAAGGTGAAAACTGAAGAGACTATTTTCAGTGAAGAAAAAAAAAAAAAAAAAGAAACCACCCTGGGTAGGGCCTAGTTGTGTCTGACTTTGTCTCATAGTTACTGTTCTTATTAAATTTCTTAATCAAATTTAATAGGAGCAATATTGCTTTTGGAAATAGACTGCATTGTGTCACCTTTATCTCATAGGTGTTTCCTTAGGAAAACTCACATGAAGGGCATTGCCACCCACAAAGTCACAATCTTCTAGAGGACTTCATTCGTGGAGCGAGAGAGACAGTACTTAGAAAATTCTCCAGAAATGAAAACAAACATAGGAGAGAAGCCATTGTTTGTAAGCTTTCTGTTATTACGGTTTCAGTTTTGTTTTCCCTGGAAAATATGTTCAAATTTTCCAGTTGCCTAGAGTAAAGCCATTGTTTAATTGGGTCCTCACCTTCTCCATAAAGGGCTTATCTCTGTGTGTGGCCGACTTGGGATGAGTGGGAACACCCAGGTGGAGTATGCTTCCTCCAGCTGTCCCAAGGGAAGGGTATAAAGACCAGAAGGCTCCTGCTAGTGTGCTTCCCACAGAAGCTGCAACACAAAAAAATGGGATGCAGACAAAAACACCAGAGCCCCTCTTCTGACAAATGCCCAGCTTACATACAGGGTCCTCCTCATCTAGGATTAGCTTGTTAACGTCCTGAGGCCTCCAGGCTGAAATAAAAACCTATTCCTTTCCCCTCCACCCTCTGCCTCCATCTCCACAATTGCCTGGTTCAAAAATAATTCCATTAAATATAACTTTCCAAAAAAGTCTCCTAGAAAAATGTTTCATTAAGCCTTCAGTATAGTATCTTGTAAATGGGAAAACTTGCTTTGCCTCCAAAACTGAGTCAATAAATATTATATAAGAATTGGGCTCATTGAAATACTATGGTATTATATGCAAAGGAGCACCGGGAGCAGATAGAAATGGTTTACTACAAGCTGGCAACAAGCTTTTGTCACTTGCTTGATGACTCCCCCACCCCATGTCTGTTACCTTCTCTCCTGTGATAGGCAAAATAAGGAGCCACCAAAAATGTCCACACCAACCCCCGATTGAATTAATTTGTTACCTTACATAGCAAAAGGGACTTTGCAGATGTGGTTAAGAGCCTTGAGAAGGAGAGATTTTCCTTTATTATTTGAATGAACCCAATGGAATCATAAGAGGGAGGCAAGAGGGCCAAAGTTAAAAAGAGAAAAGGAAATGTGATCATGGAATCAGAGTTTAATACAAGGCACTTTGAATATGGAGTAAGGGGCCATGATCCAAGAAATGCAGGCAGCCTCTAGAAGCTGGAAAAGGCAAAAAGACATATTTTCCCCAGAGGCCTCCAGAAGAAATTCAGTCCTGCAGACACCTTGATTTTAGACTTCTGGCCTCCAGAAGTACAAGGGAATTGCACAGGGAGGACCAAAAAATGGAATTTATTTACAACAAATTACGTATTTATTCTTACATGTTTAAACTTCAGTCAATTTCAAAGTACTCTCCGTTTGATGCAATACACTTATCAGGATGTTTTTTCCTCTGCTCAAAACAGCTTTTGAACTTGTCAATTCTGATGCCTTTTAGTGCTTCTTCCATTTTTGGTTTCACCACTTCCACAACAGTGAAATATTTCCCTTTAACGACTTTTTTCATCTGGGGAAACAAACCAAAAAAGTCACTCAGGGCAAGATCAGGTGAATAGTGAGGGTGAGACCCAGGGGTCATGTCGTTTTTGGTCAAAAACTGCCAAACATTCAACATGCTGTGGGCAGGCATGCTCATAAACCACTCATCATGAAATGGGCAAATTCATTGAAAGAATCTCCACCAAAAAAAAAAAAAATTTACTGAAGCTGAACGCAGCTTCTCAGGATAACACTACTTGACACAAAGATGCCGATGCGTTCCTAGAACACTTACCTAACGGAAGAAGCCTGTACTACAAGGAATCCACCCTCCAAATAATAATTCCAGGTTTTTTGGGAGGGGTCCTCTCCTCATAGATCTGTATTGTTTTAAGCCACTAAGTGTGTGAAAATTTGTTGCAGTAATGAAAAGAATCTGATACACCTCCATGCCTCAGTCACTCAAGGAGCTGATACGAGCAAACTGCGGTTCCCAAATCTCCTTGTCACTTGCTTGTGGCTCTGTTTAGTAATGCGGGGGGCGGGGGGGGGTGTTGGAAAGATACTGGAAACCTGGAGGAAGAGAGAGGCTAGGGTTGTACTTACCCTCTCATGCTCTGGACCATGTCCCCAGCAGTTTCTGTATCTCTTCCATAGTCTCAATCCCTGTCCTGTCACCCAGGATCACAGGATCTGGCAACACACAGCTTTACCTTGTCCCTCCACTCCAATTTCTGCATGGCCTTACCATTCTCTGTCTGCTTGTACAGTTCTTCCAACACCTTTTTATGACATTAGCACATTAAATTCCTTCTATTAGGGTACCTGACTTGGATTATGTTTTCTTGGCTGAGACCTCTCAAAAACCAGCCATATTTCTACTGTCAGCTTCTACTTATTTTCTATACTGGTGTTTCTTGTTCACAGTGATTGAAATGGCTGCAGCATTTACGATCCTCTCCCATACTATTAGGTGCTCTGGAAGAGTGACGTGAATGGATTTCCAGGGCATTCACAGTCTGTTCCCTTCCTCATGCCCCACTTCTTCTGGGTAATGGATTGGATAACGCCTTACAATGGTGGTGGCTGAGTTGCAATATCATTCATTTATGCAAATTAGTATAATTCAGGTGTGACTCAGTCAGACTTTTTCTGTGATCTAGTGACCCAGAAAAGTTACAGGAACAATAATCAGTGAGGAATTCTTTTTTCAATCAGTCTAAATTTTATTGGCAAGTCAGAATGTACATTTTTTCATACAAGAACCAAAAGATCATTTTCCTCAGTTTTACTTAGCTTTCTTTCTGCAGCTGAAGTAAATCAGCAAGATATTATTTAAAACTACACCTCTCCCCTATCTTCTTATGGTGTTGGCAATCCTTGGTGTTCCTTGGCTTATAGAAGCAACTCCCCAATTTCCGTCTACCTTGATCTTCACATGAAGTCTCCTTGTGTGCCTGTCTCTAAATCCCCGCTCATTATAAAGAGAATACACAAACAGGATTAGGGTCTAACCTAATTACCTCATTTTGATTGATTATTTCAGTAAAGACCCTATCTCTAATAAGGTCACATTCTGAGATACTAGAAGTTAGAACGTCAGCATTTGAGTTTGGCAGGGGGACCACAATTCAACCCATGACCTCTGTTTTCCAAATAAAGCCTTTTGGTATTTATTCTAATAAATTGGGTTTATGTGTCTTCCACTTTTAAAGACCTTTTCTACAAGTTTTCCTTGCGTCAGTGCCAAATAGATCCAAAGGACTATTTTCTCTATTTTTAACCCTATTTTTCAATGGGAATAGAAAGAGTGACTCTGGTAAACTTTTCCCATTAATTCTGATGACACAGAGAAAGATCAAGGATACTCCTGTAGATTACATATATTATTATTTGTAAATTAAGAATCATGCAGAAAAAGCATTTGACAAAATCTAGCCATCCCTACATGATAAAAATTCTCAGCAAAATAGACATAGAGGGAACATTCCTCAAAATAATAAAAGCCATATGTAACAAATTCACAGCCAATGTCATCCTAAATGGAAAAAAGTTGAACACATTTCCTCTCAGAACTGGAACAAGGCATAGGTGGCCTCTTCCACCACCCCTATTCAGAAAGTCCTAGCCAAAATAATCAGGCAAGAAAAAGAAACAAAGTGTACCCAAATTGGAAAGAAGAAATCAAACTATCTCTGTATGCCAACAATATGATCGTATATCTAGAGAAGTCTAAGGAATCCTCCAAAAGACTCTTGGACATGATAAATGAATTTGGTAGTTTCAGGATACAAAATCAACACAGAAATCAGGGTAGCACTGCTAGACACCAATAGTGACCAAGCTGAGAATCAAATCAAGAACTCAATTCCACTTACAGTAGCAGCTAAAAAGCTAAAATACCTAGGAAGATAATTAACCAAGGAGGTTAAAGATCTGTACAAGAAGAACTACAAAACTAATAAAAGAAATTGTAGAGGACACAAATGGAGAAATATCCCATGCTCAGGGGTTGGAAGAATCAACGAGTGGATTGCCTGAGCCTGCGGGTTCAAGGCCTGCCTGGGCAACTTGGCAAGACCTCATCTCTACAATAAATCAAAAAATTAGCCGGGCGTGGTAGCACGCGCCTGTAGTTCCAGCTACTTGGAAGGCTGAGGCGGAAGGATCGCCAGAGCC
>CAUYQG010094270.1:0-20467 GCA_963574415.1 Tarsius wallacei
GTAGTGCGCGCCTGTAGTTCCAGCTACTTGGAAGGCTGAGGTAGAAGGATCGCCGGAGCCCAGCAGGTCGAGGCTGCGGTGGCCGGGAGCGGCCACTGCACTCCAGTCTGGGCGACAGAGTGAGACTCCAACTCAAAAAAAAAAAAAGCAGAGAGACCTTGGCCCAAAGCCTTGCCCTAGTCCCTCTGTCCTGCCTCACATCACTTCCTAATATGATATCCAAGGAATTTCCTCCAGCCCAACCCAGTGTGAACTGAATCTGCTCCTAAAATTGCATTTGTTTTAAAATCATAGCTTCTAAGGGTGCTTAACAACTTGTGAAGGCCAGAGAAGGAAGCTGAGACCCAGAACAGGTACAGGAGCTACACGAGGTCGCACAGCTAAGCTATTGGCCAAGTTCAACTGACAGCTCTCGTCAACCATCCCTCTCCCAACCCAAGCAAGTCCAACTGGTTTTTTTCAGTCGTGCTGGACTAGCAGCCCTGTTGGCCTCTCTCTCTGGGAGCAGCAAGAAGAGACACATCTTGTCTCCCCAGCCCACCTATCAAGAGAACACTTGGAAATTCTCAGGGGGCTTCAGATCCCCCTGCCCCTCCTGCTTCCCTCCGCCCCCACCCTGTCCTTTCCCCTTGCCTCGCCCTGTCTTTCTGGCTGTCAAGCTCCGGCAGGGGCTGCGAGTGTGGGAGGTTGACACCAGGGAGGCTGCAGGTTGGAAATAAATTCTAATCAAACACAGAATCATTCCGTCTTCTCCCTCAGCTCGGAGGACAGCATTTTTGCCGGGTATTACTCATATGTTCGGAGAGAAATCTTCTGAGGCTTCTCAGAGCCAGAGGGGAACTTTGCAGGGTTGGGAGGATAAAAATCTTTTCTTTTTCCCCTCAGGCTGGTTCTTGCTTTTATTATCTTCTCTCTCTGCCTCTCATTATGGCAAGACTTTGAGGAGATTTCATTTGTCCCTTCTCTCCTAATCTTAAAGGCATGGAGCTGGGGATGCTGACAGGAGCCCCAAAGCAGAGGACTGTCAAGGGGTGTCGGGGGATGACAGCAGGGGCCAGCCCTATATATTGGAGAGGAGGGGATGGATTCTCATGACCGAGGAGTACAAAGGCCACTAACAAGGAAGCCACTAGGGAAGGGACAGGCTTTCCCAGAAGCAAGGATCAAAGGAGCTCAGGATAATACCTCTGTTATTTTTGAGACCTTGACACCTCTCTGTCATTCATCACACAAACCCACCTCAAGCCAATTTCTATCCCCAAAACGGATCCAGAATCCAATCTCCCTCCTGCCAGTTACCGCATCCATTCTAACTGTCATCATCTCTTTAGACTACTGTGGTAGCCCCCTCCTCCAAATCTTTCTCCACCCCACCCACTTCCAGTCTTCCCCACCCCCACAGTCCCTCATCCACCCAGCAGCACAAGTGAGCTTTCAGAACTTATTCATGCCACATCACTGCCCGGTTTAGAACTCCCCTCACTGCAACCAGAATCAAATCCAGTGCCCATGATGGCCTGCGGGGTTCTACCCCGCTCTATCCTGTTGCCTTGCAGACTTGATTTCCCCCCCACACAAACGTTTCCCATCCCCATGCCCCTGCCTGCCCTTCGTCCCGGCCCTGGAGCTTGCTCAGCTATTCCCCCGGCTCTGATGGCAAATGCCACATCCTCGCAGGGGCTTTCCTCACCCACCTTAGCTAAAGCAACACCCCAGCCCAGCCACTCTGGCCCACGTTGTCCTACTGCATCTCTGGGCCAGCTTTACGCTGCGTCAGCACAGCTAACACAGTGCAATCAAGTAACCAACCAGGAACGACGGTTCCCGAAATACCCTTCCCTGGATGGTGGCGGGGGGTGTGGGGAGCCAGAGGCATCTCGTGCGGGGTTCGGAAGGTGGGGGTGACGCAGCAGCAGCTCCGTGTTCTAACTGTGCTCTGAAGTTCCGGGCAGGATGCACTGTAGTTGCTGTCATGACCCATCTCACTGACAAGGGGCAGCACCTGGCCTACAGATCCTCCACTCCGCCAGAGCACCCCCTGCCACCTCCCCAAGTCCTGAGCCAAGTGTGCGTGCAGCGTCATGGTGAGGGGGCCAGCCTCCGTGGCAGCTCACCCTGGCATCGAGGAGGGAGATCACGAGAGACAGATGCGGGTTCCAGTTGTTCCCATCCAGCTGTCCCCTCCTGAAGGCCAGTCTGACTGGCTTACAGAGACCCAGGCCTAACCCCAGGCGCAGCTCTCACACATTGCCCACGAGTTCCCCCACCATTTGACCCATTGCCTACACATCTGTAACGATGCTGCTCCTCAAATTGAAGCCCGGTGAATCTATCCCCAGGTTAGCCTTTGTGTAGATACCCAGTCTTTTTATTTTTTATTTTCTTAGAGTCAGGGTCTCACTCAGTAGTGTGATCATAACTCACTGCAACCTCAAATTCCTGGTCTCCCACCTCAGCCTCCTAAGTAGCTAGGACTACAGGCACCCACCACCCTACCAGCTAATTTTTTAATATGTTTTTGTAGAGATGGGAGTCTCGCAATGTTGCCCAGGTTGATCTTGAACTCCTGGCGTCAAGTGATCCTCCCACCCCGGCCTCCCAAAGCACTGAGAGAGGTACCCAGTCTTCTAAGTTAGCGTAAGTTCATTGCCATTCTAACCACTCAATATGGGAAGAGCCTTGATGGCAGGGATCTAGTCTTTTCAGCAGCATCCCCAGTTCAAAGAACAGAACCTGGTACTTAGGGCTCAGGAGTTATCAAGGGGCAGACTAGGACTAAGAGCTCACAGGATTTGGTGAATAAGAAGCCATAGAAAATATGAAAAGATGGCCAATCAACCCATACTGTGTTCACGCCTAGTATATGCACAGCCCCTAGGAGAGCCTTCCCCTCTGCCTCAAATGGCACCCTACCCTCAGCTGTCTCCAACCCCAAGAACACCCCTCCTTCTCACTGCTCAACTCCTACCAAGAACGCCAAGACCCTACCTCCTCCTAATCCTTACATACAGGTTTCTGCCTCATGGTCACAGTGGAGGCCACACTGTGATCACCAACGCCCAGCCGGTGTTCTGGCCCTCAGACTCTGCTGACCATCATACTCTCCTAAAGTTCTTCTCCCGTCTGGTTCTCCCATCTCTCAGAATATGCCGCCTCTGGGCACCCAATCTTTCAGCTGGTTGTTCCCGGAGTTCTCCCCTCATCCCCTCCTCTCTCCCCTTCCCCTCACTCCTCTCTCTATTTCCTCATTCCCCTGCCCCAGCCCAGGCAATAGCACCCACCCCATCATTTGACTCACTGCCTGCAAATGCATAATCTCAAATCTGTGTCCAGCTCCAGCAGGTCTCCGTAGTTCTCCATTTCCAATGATCTGAGAGAGCTGTGACTTTCAGACCGTTTTTGACAGGGATGCGTCAAAGTGGGTGCACCCAATTGTAAGTTTATGATTCAACCTCCTCACTGACCCTGAACCCACTGTGTCATGTGAACAGACTTTGGGAAAGGGAGGGGAGCACCTGAAACCATTCATCAGACACTTCCAAAACTCAGTCCCCATTTCTCGTGACACCCTGTTTCACATAGAGGACTCTGGGCATGATAGGACTCATAGATGTTTGCTGAATGAATGTGTGAATAAGTGTATGAGGGGTCAGGCCTCTCCAGAGGGATCTCATGAAAGGAGAATGGTCTTTTTCACCAATTCAAAATCAAGGAAGTGGCCGGGAATAGTGGTCCATTCCTGTGATCCCAGTGTTTTGGGAGGCTGAGGCAGGAGGATCACTTGAGGCCAGGAGTTCAAGACCAGCCTAGGCAACATAACGAGACGTCAACTCTATAAAAAAAATTTTTTTTTTAATTATCCAGGCATGGTGACATGCACCTTTAGTCCCAGCTACTCAGGAGGCTTAGGCAGGAGGATCACTTGAGTTCTGGAGTTTGAGACTGCAGTGACAGAGTGAGACATTGTCCCTTAAAAAAAAAAAAGAATCCGACTGGTCACGGTGACTCAAGTCTGTAATTCTAGCACTCTGGGAGGCTGAGGTGAGGGAATTGCCTGAGCCCACGGTTTGAGAACAGCCTAGACAATTTAGCAAAACCTCATCTCTACAATAAATCAAAAAATTAGCCAGGCATGGTAGCACGCGTCTGTAGTTCCAGCTACTTGGAAGGCTGAGGCAGAAGGATCACCTGAGCCCAGCAGGTCGACGCTGGGACGGCTCTGAGCATGCCACTGCACTCCAGCCTGGGCGATGGAGTGATACTCCAACTCAAAAAAAAAAATCTAAGAAAGAGAGTTGGGGTACTTGGCAGGAGGCCAAAGCACCCCTTCAGGCAAGGAACAGAGATCCAGGGATGACATAGATCCCCAGGGGAGGAAGTAAGGGGGAGGTACCCAGCAGTGGTGACAGGGACGTAGGGGACACTGGAGGGGTGAAATCTTGTAAGACTTCCTGCAAAGCCCTGCATAATTAGACCTAGGGGAGGAGAATCAGATGCCAATCACTCTTAGGTCACACTCTGTGGTGATATGCCATACCCCTGGATGCTGGTCACACCCAGCCCAGGCTGCAGTCCTAGGGATCCTGGCCCACTCTGAAAGTCCCCTGCCCCTCAAATACCTGGGCCTCTGTCTCCGTAGAAGAAGTACCTGCCCAGCATCCATGGGGGATGCTCCTGGAATGACTATCATAGTAGCATGGGACTTGCAATGACCCTTTACATGCTGTCCTGTAACCCTCTCTGCCATCCTGCTAGACATGTTGAGCATTACTACCTCTGTCTAACAAATGAGGAGACTGGAACTCAGAGTTGTTCAATGACTTGTCCAGGGGCAAGGAGTTCGCAAGAGGTTTAAACTCATGTGAGATTTAAACCCAGGATTGTCTGACCTCACCCTCTCCACTCCCATGATGTCTTTTATGGAAAGTTAAAAACTATACCCAGTTGAAACTCACTGTAAAGGCACACGTTCTGTGTTCAATAATGCAGTCAGTGTACACCGTTGGTGCTCAAAATACCTAGTAATTGCACACAAACAGTACCGAGTGGTGCACAATGTTCCCAGTAGTTGGTTTCTCTGTGCACAGTAGATTCACTTACTAGGTGCACGATGATGATGACAAGAATGTCCAGGGAGAGGTGTCATATGCATATGGTGGTGTCCACCATTTACACCATTTACAGCTTGTACCACTGACAAACTGGTAATCAGACTAATTGGACGTCATCTAACAAGAAGCAGGGCTCTGGGGATGGGTACATTTAACAGGTGGGGGTAGAAATGGAGGAGTCAGGGGAGAGTGAAGAACAGACTTAGGGAAGACAGTAGAGTAGAAAATGGAGGCCAGAGGTAGGAGAGTCAGGGGCTGAGGACAAGGAGGCATGCCAGGGCCAGACTGAGGTTCACAGGCTAGCTTGGCCAACGATTCCATTTGGCTGCAGCCCCATCGCTAGTCAAAGAAATCTCGTGATGATGCGGGTGATGATGTGTCCTCCTCTGAGACCCCTTCTCTCCAAACCCACAACACTCTGAACTTGCCTTGTAGCCTCAGTGTCTTATCACCGGTCCTCCTCTCAGACCACAAATGACTTAAAACCAGGCAGTCTGGCTCTAGGGTCTAATTACTTCTCAACCATGATACTGCTTCACCATGGATGGATGGATAGAATGGATGATCAGGTGGTATCTTCTTTTGTTTTCTGCTGCTATAACAGAATATCAGAGAGTGGGTACTTTATAAGGAACAGAGATTTCGTTCTTCCAGTTCTGAAATCTGGGCAGTCCAAGGGTGAAGGGCTGGCATCTGGCAAGGACCTTCTTGCTGCGTCATCCCACAGCAGAAGACAGAAGAGCGAGAGACCACAAAAGGGGCCCAAACTCGCTTTTCTAACAAACTCACCACCCCAATAATGACATTATCTTAAGGTCCCACCTCTCAATACTGTTGCATTTGGGATTAAGTTTCTAACAAATGAGCTTTGTGGGGGGCACACTCAAACCAAAGCTGATGGAGTAGATGGATAGATGGACAGATGGACATATGGTTGGATGGATGGATGGATAAATGAATGAAAAAATAAAGGAATGGGGAGGTGAGAGGTTGTAAGCTGTTGACAATGATGTTGTCATAGTCATTTAAACCCAAATCCCAAGAAAAACTAGGAGGGTAAGTTCAGGAAAAAATTAATCAAGGTCTAGTGTAGACTCCTAGACCAGGGGCCACTATCCCAAAAGTCTAGAACTCATGAAATTCTTACTAGAAAGGCATGAAGGGATCCATTGGTCCTTACTCCTTAAAGGGGAAGATCACCCCTAGCATCTCCCTATCCTGACCATGACACACACTTCCCAGAATACAGTTGTGCACGTTGGTGGGAACCAACTAAATTCCAGTTGAATTTGATGAGGAGTTGCTGAACACCTACTATGTGTGTGGCACAGTCATTTGCTGACCAGCTGGTCAGTCGGCTGGCTTTCTCTGGCAGGCTGCCAGCCTGGCCAGCCGACAGACGGAGTCCATATCAGCTTACACAGCAGTTGGCTTTCTTTTTTTCACTGTAAATGCCCTTGTCTGCCTGGATAGAGGGAGAGTGTGATGATGATGGGGCTGGTCGGGATGATTTAGTTTCATTTCTGATGCACCTCACCTGGGGAATTCTCATTGTCATCAGGTGGTGACAGTTTATGGCTGTGGGTATTTAAACAACCTGGTTATTTGTTTCAATAGGCATCATATAAAATTATTAAACAAGCAGATGAGATCTGGAAGGCACGGCCTCATCTGTTTGGATAAAGATTACCTGGGAGCTGCCCTTTCAGGTAATGAAAAATATTGACATGGGTGTGTTCCCGGGGTGTCCCAGGTCTTAACAAGGGAGGTGACTCCCTGCCATCACCCATCATCCCCTCGTGTCCAAAAAGAAAGTACTCCTGAGTCTATCTCCAGTTCTTTGGGGGAAATAAAGTTTATTCTTTATTTAAAATATATATAAAATATATATAAAATATTTACAGAATTTACAGAATTCAGAGAAGTGAGGGGGAAAAAACCACCCATTAACCCATGTCCCAAAGAAAGCACCATTAACATTCACTTTTCAATTTTTTCTTATACATAGTTGACATAGCTGAATGAGAACCATAATTAAGAATAATAAAGAGGCCGGGCTCAGTGGCTCAGCCTGTAATCCCAGCACTTTGGGAGGCCGAGGTGAGTGGATTGCCTAAGCCTACAGATTCGAGACCAACAGGGGCAACTTGGTGAGACCTCGTCTCTACAATAAATCAAAAATTAGCCAGGTGTGGGAAAGTACACCTGCAGTTCCGGCTACTTGGAAGGCTGAGGCGGAAGGATCGCCGGAGCCCAGCAAGTGGACGTTGGGGTGGTAGTGACTATGCCACTGCACTACAGCCTGGGGGACAGAGTGAGACTCCAACTCAAAAAAAAAAAAAGACAAAAAAAAATCTTGCTATATGTTAGGCATGAAGCGCTTTACAAGTATTAACTCATTTAATCCTCCCAACACCTTCCAAGATAGGATTATTACTTTGTCTAGTTTACAGATGAGGAAACCAAGGCACAGAGAGGTTAGCTTGCCTGAGTTCATGGCCAGCAAGTGGCAGAGCTGGGACTCAAACCATTCCATGACACTGCCTCTCCTGCCACAGGCACAATTCGTGTTTTCCTTTTGCCTCAGACATCGTGCACATGCGGGTGCCCTCTCCTATATGCCTGCACGAACTGCAGAAACATTTTTCGTAAAGGCTGCCAAATGTTGCAAGCCTGTGGACAACAGTTTACTTTGTCGTTCCCCTGTTTGGGATTTTTTTTTCTCCTGAATTTTTGGCATTGTGTACCATCAACAGCATGGCGGCGACTGAACCTTCACAGGAGAAAGCCGTTCCCTCCTATAATCTCCCCTCCTGGGAGCATGCCCACCCCATCCCCACCACCTCACAGGGCTGGCCCAGCTCCCCACTCAGCCTTGAAAGCCGCAACTCCCTGTCCCTACTCTCCAACCTCCACTCCCCAGACAGAAAGCCTCGACTCAGAACTCAGGAACCTCCCACTCCAGACCAAATATATCACAGATACAGCCATGTATCTGCTCAGGCAGACATGTGGGCAGGGGGGCCTGTCCCACCGGCCACCTGGGCAAGGAACCTAATTTCCTCCAGCCTCATGTTCTTCCCTATAAAATGGAAAAACCAATTCAAACCCTACCTACCACCAACAACAAGTTTTCTGTGAGGCTCAGATGACATGGTTGCATAAAAAGGCTTTTGAAACTGGAAAAGAGCTCTGCATATGCAAGAGATTGTTATTATTATGACATTAATTCAGCAACATTCCCTGAGGAGCTGCTATGTGCCAGGCGTTCGTTCAAAGCCCTGGGGATACGGGAGCCAATGAGAGAGCTCCAGAGCCCGCCCCGGGAGGGAAACATGGCCTGATGGAGGACTGATCAGCAATGACACATGGTGCTTGGACAGAGAAAAGCACTAGGACTGAAGTAGCCTAAATGAGGGACTTAATTCAGGTGGAGGGGTCCCAGGGAAGGCTTCCTGGAGGAGGTGACATCTCGGCTGAAACCTGGAGGATATGGCTAAACAGAAGGGGAGCTTGCAGTGCAGACCCACCCTATCTACTCTTTTAGCTGCCAGTGATCCTGGTAACTGTTTGGAGAATGGAGAAGGTATGCACAGCCCCCTTCCCAGGAGGATGTCTGCACTGAGCATACCTGTGGATGATGAATAGCAGGGCCCACTTATGGCTAAAGGCAGCGCAGCATGACAGAAGGTAGCAGTGGAGACAGTTGGGGCCCTGCTTCATAGACTAATATGGACAGTCTTTAGAGGCCTCCCAAGCTTCTGCCTCCCCTGCACCCCCTTTCTCTAATACCAGCTCCACTGCATCCCCCACAGTCCCCTCCAAAGCTATCCCAAAGCTCAGACTTGAAGACAGAGCCCCAGGCAGCTCATGGAAAGAACCTGCCATTTATTGAGCACCTACTAGATGCTAGATAATTTATCATTATCACCTTTCCAACAATCCTCTGAGGCCTGGATTCTTGGTCTCATTTCACAGATGAGAGTCAGAGAAGTAAAGGAATAGGTCAGAGGTCAGTCATGGAATTCATGTGAGGGTTTGGGTTAATGATGGCATCAGAGAGGCCAGACTTAATCACTGGCCTGCAGCCACCCCGTCGGCAACCACTCCCTAGACCTTGATGGGGTAATGACTATGACACTGCTTCTGCCAGCTGCTGGGAGGCCTCGCTGAGATGTATACCCAAGGCGTGTAGCATGTAGACAGCACGGTAGCTGCAACGACTAGCTCAGGCCATTCCCCTCCCTGCTATGTCCCACAGGGACCCACTTCCCTGAGGTCGAGACTAGGATTGAGTTACATCTGAAATCTCTCCACAGTTGAGGGAGCAGACCAGAGCAATCCCAGGCACCAGGCCCACTCCCGGCTTGGTCACACTTCAAGGCACTAAAGCTTTCCAGCTCAGTGGGGTTCCGGGGAAAGCCCTGGCCCCATCACTCTCTGGGCATCTCAAAAATGCCCCCACCACACATCAGCTCCTCTCTTGCCAGTGGTGAGAGCAGAGCCAGACTTCAGTGACTCAGAGTAACCGCCCAGGGGCTTTCCCAAGACCTCGGCTGGAAGGCCCCGCTGTGTGACTCCAGTCAAGACCCTCCTCTTTTCTATGTCCCAGTTTCTTCCCAATTACAGGAGCTGGGTGAACCCACTGAAGCCCATGGAGGGTTTATTTATTTCCTTCTTAACAAGTATATATTTAGCCACCATTCTAGAGAGAGCCGCCAACAGAACATTGCACTTAGGAAGCTTCTACCCTCTCGGGCCTCTGTTTCTCCATCTGTCAAATGGAGATTATAATAGTGACTACCTTCTAGAGTTGTAGGGAGTGAATAAACTAATACGCGTAAAGAGCTTAATGCAGACCTGGCCCTTCCTAAATGCCCCAGGGAGCGTTTAGTGGTAGCAATAGCAACAGCATCCTTCAGTGGGCTATAAGGATGACATGGGCTGACAGATGTGAAGCATTTAGGGTCATGACTGGCACACAGTAAGCATGACAAAGATGGCAGGTATTTCCTCCGATGTTAGCGGTGATAATCAGCCCATTTTAGAGAGGAGACAACCAAGGCGTGAGAAGTGACTTGCCTCAATCTCAACTTTAACGTCTCTTAAACATGCTCTAAACTAGAATTTCCTAACCTCAGCACATTGATGTTTGAGCTGGATAATTCTTTGTGGTGGGACTGCCCTGTGCATTGAAGGGTGTTGGCAGCATCCCCGTCCTCTACCCAGAGAATGCCAGTAGCACTATCCCCTTCTCCACATTGTGACAACCAGAATGTCTCCAAACCTTGCCAAAGTTCCCTGGAAGTCTCAACTGGAAATTGTTCCAGTTGAGAATCACTGCTCTAAACTGACCTTTGAGCTCATAGTTCAAGAACTCCCATGTCCTATCCCTAACCCTCTTCCCCCAATCCCAGCACCATCATAAATGTCTTGTTCTAACCACTCCCCAAAGGATCTGCCCTTTCTCAAGCAAACCTTGGCAACCTCTGTCTCATGATCCTCCCTGCACCGAGAGTGCCCTTCCCAACCCTGCATCCTACTAGAAGGCCCCGCTGAAATCCCACCTTCTCCTCAAAGGGTTTCCCTACCCCAGAACACATTGTTGCTGTGCCCTGCCCTCACCATGACGGGCACTCCATCTTGTATCATAACTAGTCATGAACACGTCTATCCTTCCCTGAGCCCTGTCCCCACCCCCCAGCCCCAACTCCGTACAGAAGCAACTTGAGGACAGGGGCTGTGCCTGACTCATCAATGTGTCCCTAAGCACCCAGCACAGGGCCAGGCACACGGGCTGGGTCGTTACTCTGTGTGCATGGCTGTCACTGATAAGACTGGTACCCAGCCAGGCTCAGTGGCGCAGCCTGTAATCCCAGCACTTTGGGAGACCGAGGCGAGTGGACTGCCTGAGCCCGCGGGTTCGAGATCCACCAGAGCAACTTGGTGAAACCTCATCTCTACAATAAATCAAAATTTAGCTGGGCGTAGTAGCTGTAGTTCCAGCTACTTGGAAGGCTGAGGCGGAAGGATCTCCGGAGCCCAGCAGGTCGAGGCTGCGGTGTCTGGGGGCGTGCCACTGTACTCCAGTCTGGGCGACAGAGTGAGGCTCCAACTCAAACAAAAAAAAAGAAAGACTGGTACCCAAACAGCCTCTTGGGTGCTGGTGAAAGGCCCTCAGATTAAGGACACCATGTGGCTTCCAGCCTAGGAGTGGTTAAGAGTTCAGAGCGTAGGCCAGACTCAGGTTCAGTTTTCACCTCTGGTTCCTTCCCACTGAAACCCTCTGGGCCTCAGTTTCTCTGTATGCAAAATGGGATAAAATTCAGTGTCCCTGATTCGTAGGATTGCTGTGAGAATTAAATAAGAAAATGTATGCAGATCACGTAGCACTGTGGCACACAATAAGACAATTAATAAAATAAAAATAATGGAAAAAGTTAAAACACTGGTAATGACAACATTGTGCAGGCCCAGAATGCTTTGCATTGCAGAGGTCATTCCTCCACAGCACCGTGTGGGGTTTGATGAGCAGTCCTGGAATCACCACCCCAGAGTCACAGATGAGGACGCTGAGGTTTATGGAGACCCAAGCAGAGAAGCAGGTGCCCTAACTCCCAACTCAGTGCTCTCTGGTTCCAGGACAAGAATTCCAAGTGAAGGCAGGAGGGGTGGGAAACTCCTTCCTTCCAGCTCCCCCGGGGTCTAACACTGGAACTTCTTGGACTGTGGGGGGCGGGGGGAGGGCTTCGGAAACCAGGATGTGAAACACTGCAGGGCCAGGGAGGGCAGAGGAGGCAGGCGGGCAGGGAGGCCGCCAGACACAGTAAATAATTCACACAGATGAACTGGAGATAAGGGCGGCTTCACAGGGGATTGAGTTCAGGACGAGGAGGCTCAGACGGCTTGTGTAGGGGGGACTTGTGGTCTCCCCTGTCTGCGAGGGGAAAATTCACGTGGGTCTGGCTGCCAGGAAAACACGGCCCCAGGTGCTGGCTCTGTGCTACCCCCTGCCATTGGAGGGAGGGAGCTCCCCGGAACTGCCCCGCGGGGCAACTGGCCTGGCCAGCCGCCTCCGCCCAGCCGTCCCCATGGCAACTGGCTGGCCTGGTCCAGGGTTCACGGCCAACCGGATCCTGGGCCTCCCCTCCCCCATGAGAGGACAGGCTTCTTCGACTCCCAATCCTGTGCTCTCTCAGAGCTTCCAGCTGCCAGAGCCCCCGAAGACCATCTTGTCTGACCCCCTCCTTATATGGGAGTGGCTGAGACGACCGACTGGTGAGGCCCACCTATCTGGGTCTCAGTCCCAGCTCCACCACTTTCCAGCTGTGGGATCTTAGGCAGGTAACTTCACTGCTCTGAGCCTCGGTGTCGCTTGACTGGAATCACCACCCCAGAGTCACAGATGAGGACACTAAATGCAAGGAGTTCACAACAGTTATTGGTCTATAGCCAGCACTGAGTAAATATTATTTTCCACATCGGGAAACAGAGTCCCAAAAAGGCAAAATACTTGCCCACAGTCATGGTTCGTGCTATCGGCAAATTTGGGATGAGAAGCAGTCACCTAATAGGTACTGGCGGCATCCTATTGGGGTTCCCCAAAGATCGCCTGTGGTTCTTGCAGGCCCACCCAATCCTCCTTCCTAATCTCTTGAATTCATAGTCATTTAATGGCCATTGACCAGGCAGTGAGGTCCCTGAACTGAAAAGGTCTTGCTTTAGCCAGCCCTGTTTCCCCACTGCCAAGCAAAACCCCCACCCACACCCGACATCTCCCACCCCTGTCTAGCAGAGGAGTTGTTGAGTGAATCTGGATTTAATGAATTAATTAGTGCATTCTCCACCCAAGAACCCCTTACCCCCACCCAGGGCAAGCTCCTAGCTCTTGCTGCCTCACAGGACATCCCTTCCCCTGACCACTTCCTGTCATCGCTGCCTGCCCCCTCACCCCGATCACCATTCTGTTAGGAGTTCCCATGGCACATTGCCTGGGTCTCCCTCCTCCCTTCAGCCTGTCCTCCCTGACTTGCCTCCTGCTTAATGACCCTTTGTCCTCAGAACTGCTGTTTCTGGGTCAAGGACCCTCCTCTTGGCCCAAGAGTGTGTACTTCCCCTGGCATAAGAACAAACCCTCCCATGGCAACAAGATAAGCCAAATCTTCGTCTCAGAACCTGGGGGAAGCCGATGGGGTCCCAGCGCTAGGGAGGCGGATTGGGAGTGACCCAGCAACTGTCTTTCTGGGACCCCAGGTCCTGCTGGCAAGGTGGCTGCAGTTTCGGACCCAGAATCTCTGTCCTTGGGGGCCTCCCCACAAGCTCCAGCCCAGCTGCCAGGTTTCCTCGGATACAGCCCCAGTCACCACGGATTTATTTTTGCATATGGTTTGGGAGAATCTCTGTTGCTGGAATAATGACAACCTTTTTTTTTTTCTCTCTTCTCCTTTCCTCCAATAGGCAGATTTTATAAACCAGAGCAGCTGCCTGAAGGTTTCCAAGAAAAAATTCTGCACAGTTTCTAAGCAGGGTGACAGTTCTCCACAGGAAGTCGCTTTTATTAATTTTTTAATCTCTTTTTTTGTAAGACTCCATCTATCGGTCATCAGGAAGCACCTTGGGCACTATGGGCATTCTCGTTCCACCCTCCTCTCCCCTTTGCCTGGAATTCATTATTACATCTAAATCACAGTGGGCTCGCCCAACACGGGGGCAAAGTTCGAACTACTGAAAAATGGGTCACTCAAATCGCCTGTGCAGAAGAATCTCAAATAATTTATGGAGATATTCTTCCCTGAAGGAGGTAGAACGGAACTCCCTGTCCCTTAAGTGTGAGCTGTGCATAATGATTTCCTTCCATAGAGAACAGTATGGAAAGGGAAGGAAAAGTCTAACTTTGCAGTAGAGAAGCCTGACAACACTAGCTCAGCCAGATGGTCAAGATCAACATCAGTAGTGATAAGTCATGTCTATAGTATGGACCCCATGATAGGATGTAATGAGAACAGCACATTTCCTCCATGGTCCTCCTCCCAAAACCCATAACCCCGTTTGAACCAAAGGATGACATCGCATACCCCAAATGACAGACAGTCTACAAAATACTTGACCAGGACTCCACTGAAAACAAGAAAAGTCTGAGAAACTATCACAGCCAAGAGGCGCCTAAGGAAACAAGATGACTACTTGTAATGTGGTATCCTGAGTGGAATTCTGGAACAGAGAAAGGACATTAGGTAAATGCTAATATTAATACAATTTGGATAAACTGTGGAGTTTAGTTAATGGTAATATACGGTGTTGGCTCCTTAGTTGTAAAGAATATACCACAGTAATGTCAGGTGTTAACAATAGGAGAAACCAAGTCAGGGGTATGTGGCAACTCTATCTTCATAACTTTTCTATAAATCTAAAACTATTCTAAAATCGCAAGTTTATTTTTTAAAAATCGGGGCGCATGCTTGTGTTTCAGGAGTCCCCAATCCCCAGCTCTCTTCGATTCCCTCCTGTTGCCAGTACTAAGTATCTGAGCTTCTGATGCTGAGTGTATCCAAGCCCTTAGATCCCAACCTCATTTCCATAGGTCCTATCATGTTCAAGCTCAGGAAAAGTTCCCATTTTGTTCACCAATGTGTACCCAGTTCGCCTAGAAGAGTACTAGGTCCATAGCAGGTGCTAAATTGGTACTTGTCAAATGAATGAAACTTAGGGAGGTCTTGTCAAAGAAAATGACAAAGCATGGTAGCCTACACCTGTGATCTTAGCACTTTGAGAGGCTAAAGTGAGAGGATCACTTGATCCCAGGATTTTAAGACCTGCCTGGGCAACAAAATGGGACCCCATCTCATGTTTTTAAAAAACGGGGGGTGGGAAGAATATGATCCAAGCAGAACAGAAAATCAGGCTCCTCCCTTCCCAGGACAAGAAGTCGGCACCTCCTCGTCTCCATTCAGAGAAGCATAACTCTGGCAATCCAGTTAGAAGTGAGTACCAGACCCCTGTTGACACTGCCTTTGGAAAGCAAACACACGGGTTTACTTAGGACTGTTATCGGGGGCTTTGGGGAGATGATAGAGAGAATGAGAAGCAGGCTGACTCCCTCAAACTACTCCCCATCTCCTTACCCAAACCGCCACCCTTCTCATCCCCAAGATACCTCCACTGACTCTCTGTGAGGCTGCCAAGAGCTATATGCAAAGAAGCTTTATGCAATGAGAACTGTTGGCTAGGTCTTAAAAGCTCACTGGCACACAGTAGGCGCTTGGGGCCTGGTAGGAAGTTCTGGCCTAGAGGGAGGGATCGACAGTAGGGTGGCTGATGCACAGGTTTAGGACACAGATAACTTGGATTTGAAACCCTTCTGCTACACATTCTAGTTGTGACTTGGGGCGTTCAGATTGATGGCTGCCATTTATTATGCAATAGGCCCTATGGTGGAGGGGAGAGAGGGGTTCTCATCTAATGCTTTGTGAAAATTGCCATCATCCTCATTTCATAGAAGAAACAGAGGCCCAAAGAGCTTGACACCCCAAGTCACAACTAGGAATGTGTAGGAGAAGGGTTTCAAATCCAAGTTCTCTGTGTCCTAAACCTGTGTATCGGCCACCCCACTGTCGATCCCTCCCTCTAGGCCAGAACTTCCTACCAGGCCCCAAGAGCCTAGGACCCCCCTGCCTGTTCTCTGCAGAGTCACCCCTCGATCATCCCTTCCTCTGTGGCCTCCAGACAGCAGTCATTTTCAGATCTCTTTCTTTCAAAACTTAATTTGCCAATTTCCCCCTTGGAGGTGCTTTTTGATATTCCTTCAGGCTGTCAGCCTGGACAAGCACTGGAAGCAGAATCCAGGGAGCTGTATGCTTATTACAAGCATTCAATTAGTTAAGTTTGAATAGTGCAGCCCTGGCATGCTCCGATCGATGCTTGGAGGCTTCTAGATACCCTCCCCCACTTTGGTCTTTTAATAGCCTTTTCCATATTTATTGCCACCTAACCAGATACTTCAAATATATCCTGCACTTGGTATAATTTGATATCTGTCCAGCCCCCAAAGTGCCCTCTCAACAAATGTTTACCCGATGCTATAGCATATGTAAAAAGATTTATGCTCCTTTTTGCTAAATGAAGTCCTTGGGAAAGGCAGACTGTCTTCCCTAGCAGAAGACCCAGCATTGGCTGGCAGAGTGACTTCTCACTGAAACAGTTTAATACATCACTTATTAAAATGAACCTGGGGCCTTGGCTGAGGGCTCCTGGGCTCCCCCTTCCCAGCAGAGGACGACTCCAGGCCTTAACTGACCACATCCAAGTCCCGCCCCCTTTCTGAACCCTTACACAGTGAATAGTCAGAGAGGACAGAGCCTCAAAACAACAAAGCAACAAAGGATCTTTAAGGCTGAAAGACAATGGCTGCGGCTGGGACTGAGCCTGGGTCTGAGGTCAGATGATTTTGCATCCCCATCCTGATCATGGGCTCTGGATTCAAGTTCTGTCTCAGTGACTTACTAGCTTGTGCAAGTTACCTAACCTTTCTGAGCCCTGGTTTCTCCTATATAATTAGGGCAGGAGTAGTGCCTATTTCATCGGGCTGTTGTAAGCCTGGGATTCAGTAAGAGCTCAATTAATGCAGATGCTGCATGATCCTTTTAGCCTTTCTGGGGCCTCAACTTCCTCGCCTACTGAAGAGAGTGACTCGCTGTGGGTTTGCAGGGATGCTGGGATGATTGTGCGAGAAAATAGGAGGGAAAGCACCTTGTAATTGCACAGCGCTTTGATCATGTAAGTGGCAATTACTCCTGGGTGCAGACAGAATCCGTGCCTTCTGAAAGAATCTGTTCATGTGGCTTCTGCCCCTCTCGGCAGATTGATGTCTGAACAGAAGGTGGGCCCTGCCCCCAGCTCTCTGCAAGGCCCCCCTAGGCCGACTCAGGAGAAAGCACAGGGGATCACTGAGCTCCATGGAGCCTATCAACTCCAAAGCATGAGGAGTCCTTGGGTCAGCAGGGAGGAGACCCAGACTCTGGAAGAGGGTCCCACACCTGGGAAAATCATCCTGCTGGCCTGCCAGCCCAGCCCTCCTTCCCCCCTTCCCTAATAATGCCTGCTTTCATGAGAAGCTTTCTGCTGGGACCTCCAGGCCTCCACTGCCTGGAAAGGAGGATGACACATCACCCCCCCATGGGTCCTCCTGAGCCCCTCTTCCTCCGCCTGCACCCCCTCCATGCCTCTTACCTGATGTCTGAGTCATACTCAGGCTCCTGTCACTATGAGCTGTGTTGTGACTCCCGGCTGACAGCTTTACAACAAACACATTAAAAGCTCCCGGCACTGGGGCTTCTGGGTACATTAACAGCCCAGAAGAAAAACCTCTCCCAGCCTTTCTTCAAAATCCTCCTCCCAAACCCTCCCCCACCCGGGGGCCTGTTCTGCCATCTTTAACTGACCCAAGCCTAACAAGGGGCCAGATTGTATTGATAGCAAACCTTTTTAAGTGGATTGGAGAAAGGCTGCTGAGTGTGGATGCCCCAGAAGAAGGGGCTTGGTCCCCAAGCAGGGACCTGTGAAGATCCATGGAAGGACTCCTTTCTCTTCAGCCCTGTCTTCCCTAGCAGAGGACCTGGGGACAGGTGGCTCTTGCTAGAGGGATCAAGTGGGCGGATAGTGGCCTGAAACTGAGTGCTCCTATGCACTAGGTGTTGTCTTAATCTTCCCAGGAACCTCACGAGGCAGGGGCTGAGTTAGTCCCACTTACAAACTGGGAAACTGAGGCTTCAAGAAGTTGAGAGACTTGCTCAAGTTCACAGAGCTGGGAAGTCAAGGACCTGGGATTCACATCCCTGGGATTTGGTTCCCTGCAAATGTTGTTATGGAGACTGATTCCCTCCCTCCTTCTCTCCCCAATCCACCAGGGATGACAGAAACCTCAGGGAAACAGGGAGAGCCTGACCTGCAAATCCAAAATGGAATAAATTATCTCTTGGGAATGGCCTTCCTAGCCCAGGCCATCTTTCCTGCCATCTGAGCCCACCCAGTGAGTTTTTGCCTCACAGACCAAAGCCACCATGCCCTTCTTCCAGTCTGCAACCAGCAAACAGTAAGTCCTCCCCACCCCCACCAACCCGCCCCAACCGAAGCAGAGAAAAGACAGGAGTGAGACACAGGAACAATTCTTTTATTGTACATTGGAGAAATAGCCCTGTGTACTGGTTCAAGGTGCAACATACAGAATACCGAATTAAGAAAAAGGGAACAGGGAAGGGAAGGGAAACCTCTCAAGGTCCAAAGTTGCAAACAAAAAATGGTAAAAGATTTCCTCACGCAAAAGGCATTTTTGCAAATACCATGCAAAACAGGCAGCTGGTGTGCCTTAAGAGAATCCCTATAAATAACAGAAAAGACACTCCAAGCATTCCTGTACGTGGACTCAGAGCACAGGGAAAAGAAAAGAAACCAAAATGCCTTTTGGCATTTCAAGATATTTGGCACTCTTGTGATTACATTTTTTTTACAGTCCATTAAAGAGAATAAACTGACATAATATTAGAGAAAAAAACAGGCTGCTCACACAACAGACTGCAGGGGGAGGTTCGAAAAAGCTCAAGCATTTTTTTCTTTGTTTTTCATGTGTGTGTGTGTGTTTTCTGACATCTAAAATGTGTCCATTTGCATTAACTTGGGCAAATAGCTTGCAGCAACAAAGAAACACAAGCTTTACAATTCATTTTAAAATAAAACAAGGATCCTTTCTATGTGTCATTCCTTAGAAAAGTTATCTTCTTGTTTTAAACGCACTCCTGATAACTTCAAAAGATGACCAAAATAAAACAGAATATCTACAGAGATCATTTTCTGAATGCTTTGTACATCCAAGGATAACAACATAAAAAAATAAAACTGGACAGCATTTCACATCCAAGTGCACAGAACCATTTTTGCAAGGTTAAATAATGTAAACATTGGGAACAGCCAAATCAGAGAAGAATGCCAACACCACAAAACACCCGGTGTTGCCGCTTCATTAAGTGGTTTAAAGTCCAGATCTATAATTGCGCAATATTCACCGCATATAAAAAGAAATGGATATTAATTTTGACAAATAGCTGCAACTGAGACTTTTTTATTTCTTTATATGTGTGTATATAGTGATTTTTTTATTTTTTATTTTATTTTTTTATTTTTGCAGAGGAGCCCAGACCCTCCTCCTCCTCCTCCTCCTGCCTCATCTGTCTCCCGGCCTGACACCAGATACAGGTTGTTGATTTCATCGTGGGTAGCAAGCTAGCAATACATTTCAAAGTGCTTTCTCTTTTCATGCTTTTTTGCCAGTAACTGTCACCGCCGTTCTTATCCTCTCCCTTAACTCATTGTCTTTGGGGGAGTTAGACACCAGGAGGTGCCTTGTCGGTCATATTTTTCAGCACGTCATCAATCCTATCATCTTCAATAACAACTGCAAAAAAGGGAGGGAAAGAGAGGTGAGTGCGCTTGGGCCCGAGGGGGTCTCCGGTGATTCGAGTTACGCCCAGAGTGGCGGGGAGGGGGTGAGAGAGAAGAGAGGGAGCGGGGCTCACCGCGCGGCGAAACAGCCCATCCTCCTCGGTTCCAGCCGGGGTCCCTCCGGTGCCTTCCTTCCTCTGAACCATCCCACCCCCCACCCCGCCTCCATCTGAGCAAAGGAAGCCGAGAGGGCGCAAACCCAGCCGCCCTGGCTGCAGTCAGGGCGCGCACCGGTCGCGTCCTCCCAATCCCGGGCGCACTGATTTAGAAGGGCGAGGAGCGGGAGCCGAGGTCTCCAGGTCTCCGGGACCCCCGGGGAGCTCTGCGCGCGGCGGTCGGCGAAGGCTGGCTGCGGACGTGCGGAGAGCCAGAAGGGGACTCCGGGGCCGGTTCCCACGCGTGCAGCGGGTGGAGGGTTCGGGCCTGGCCTGGGCGGGCGCCCTCTCCGCGCCGCGGGCCGGGCAGGAGGACTCGGCCGCTCCGTGCTTCCCGCCGCTGCACAGGTCGGAGCCCTCCGCTGCCTGCCCGGGACTCTGCCTCTCGTCGCCACCTCCGCCTCTCTCGCAGTCTCTACCTAGCCTCGCCTTTCTCAGTCCCTCCGTCAGTCCCTCGGCGCGACGGTCGCCGATCGAAGACTCTGGGTCTCTGTGTCCAGGGTGCCGTCGCCCTTACCGCTACGGCTGCCGGGAGGGACGGAGACGCAGAGATGGCGGGGAGGAGGCCCAGGGGAGACCAAGGGAGGCAGAGAGGCCGAGACAAAGCTCCGGAGAGCGAGCAGCAGCGGGAGAGAAGGCGAGCCGAGGACGCTAGTCTGGGAGGACAGAGAAGCAGCCGTAGCGGTAAGGGCGACGGCACCCTGGACACAG
>CAUYQG010094271.1:0-21876 GCA_963574415.1 Tarsius wallacei
ATCATGTGATTCTTGTTTTTACATCTATTGATGTATTTAATTACATATATGGTCTTGCAGGGTTTTTTTAGATGTAAGAAGACACAATTGTTAGTAAATAAATTTAGGGTTGGGAGGTTCCTTCTCATATTTGTACATGTAAAGTTTCTTTATACTTATTAATAGCTGTACAGTATTTCATTGTGTAGTTTTATTTGCATCCCTTTTGTGACTTGATCTTTTGCCTTTCTGATTGTGTTTATTTGGGCTTTTTCCTCTCTTTTTCTTTGCCAGTCTGGCTATGGATCCTTCAATCTTTATTCTTTCAAAGAGCCAGCTTTTTGTTACACTGATTTGTTTCTATGATATGTTAGTCACATGATCACATCTTGCCGCTGGCACAGCTGGGAAATGTAATCCACCCAAGTTCCTCCAGAATCTTGTAATTACGGAAGGAGAGGATGGGACAGACATTGGGTGGCTCTATATTACAACACCACAGGCCACCCTCTGGCTTTTGACCACAAATCCCTGACATCAAAATAATATGCAAAGTTGTTAATAATGTGTTAAGCCCATCATTGTATGAAGTTCTCCCAGGGTGAGGCCACTTAGGTTTGAAGCCTTCTGTTGAGTCTTGCCAGGTTCCAAAAGCAGATGTGGTCTTGGAAAACACATAGCCTCACCCTTGCAGGCACCTGAAATAATTGATTTCAGAGAAAATGGCATGCCTTGCTCTGAGCCTCTATTCAGGCATTCATGCAACATTGGATTTCCCTCAGTTTGTAACCCATGTGTCCATTCCTTTTCCCTCAGCCTTTATTTCTCCTTTTCTTTATTAATGCTCAAACTTTTCCACCTCTGGAAGGAACATTAGAATCACCACTCTCACTCATATCAGAGAAATGCAAATCAAAACCACACTGAGATACTACCTAACCCCAGTAAGAATGGCCATCATTAATAAAACAAACAACAACAGATGCTGGCGAGGATGTGGAGAAAAAGGGACGCTTCTACACTGCTGGTGGGAATGCAGACTAGTGCAGCCTCTTTGGAAGACAGTGTGGCGATTTCTGAAAGAACTAGAAATTGACCTTCCATATGACTCAGCAATCTCCCTATTGGGAATATACCCAGAGGAACTCAAGTCATTCTACAAAAAAGATACCTACACACGCATGTTTGTTGCAGCTCTGTTCACAATAGCAAAAACATGGAACCAACCATGTTGCCCATCGAAACTAGACTGAATAAAAAAATATGGTGTGGAAAACTACCAGGAGTGGGGCAGGGAAGCAGGATTGGCAGTAGTGGGAATCTGCCCAGGGAAGGGGGTGGCGCACCTTATCAATAAGGGTACCTGCATGATGAACATTTGTATATCTAACCCTGAATTGTAACCAACATCTTTATTTATTTATTTATTTAGTTATTTATTTTTTTGAGTTGGAGTCTCACTCTGTTGCCCAGACTGGAGTGCAGTGGCCGCTGCTGGCCACCGCAGCCTTGACCTGCTGGGCTCTGGCGATCCTTCCGCCTCAGCCTTCCAAGTAGCTGGAACTACAGGCACACGCTACCACCCCCGGCTAATTTTTTTGATTTATTGTAGAGATGAGGTCTAACCAAGTTGCCCAGGTGGGACTCGAACCCACAGGCTCAGGCAATCCACTCACCTCAGCCTCCCAAGGCGCGGGATTACAGGCTGAGCCACTGAGCCCGGCTAACCAACATCTTTAAAATAAAAAAATTAAAAGTTTAAAAAAAATTGTGGTGCATATACACAATGGAATGTTATGCAGCCATAAAGAAGGACAAACATATGGACTTCGCAGCAACTTGGATGGATTTAGAGTCTATCATATTCAGTGATCTATCACAGAAAAAAGAACAGAGTAGCATATCTTCTCACTCATAAATGGACCTTGAACAATGATCATACTACTATAAGAAAGGGATTGGCAGTAGTGGGAAATTGCTAGGGGAGGGGGAGTGTGATTGGCAGTTTAGGGAAACTGCCAGGGGAAAGAGGGGCACACCTCATCAACAAAGGTACCTGCATAATGAATATTTGTATACCTAACCCTGAATTTTACCACACATCTTTAAAATTAAAAAAAAAGAATAATGTGAATTTTATGGACCAGGCATGGTGACTCATGCCTACAATTCCAGCACTTTGGGAGGCTGAGATGGGTGGATTGTTTGAGTCTAGGAGTTCGACATCAGCCTGGGCAACATAGTGAGTCTCTACAAAAAAAAATTAGCCAGGCACGGTGGTACATGTGTGTAGTCCCAGCTGCTTTGGAGGCTGAGGTGGAAGAGTTGCCTGAGCCTAGGAATTCAAGGCAGTGGTGAGCTATGATTGCACCACTGCACTCCAGCCTGGGTGACAGAGTGAGACTCTGACTCATAATAAAAAAAAAGGATATTGTGAATTTAAAACATTACTTTACAACCTATAATCTGCATTGCATAAATCTAATCCCTACTATTCATCTCCCTCCCTTGCCTTGCAGTTTTATATTATTTTTTTCTTTCCATGAATTACTGTGAACTTTTTCTTCAGAGACAAATGAAGAATTGATTTATTTTTATTTTTTAGAAATTTCGAGATTTCTTTAATCAAAATGAAACCAGTGACCCAAGCAGGGATACATGTGTGATCCTTACAGTGGAAGGGCGAACATTTCCGGTGGATATCTTTTATCTACAAAGGTTTGATGATGATTAAATTTTTGAAGATAGTGATTAGAAAATTTGGCTTGTAATGTGGAATGACAGTGAACTGCATCTGCTGGTAGCTCTAAGGGGATGAGGAGTAGCATGTTTTGTGTCTCCTTGTCATTGATAGGATGTTCAGGAACCCTGCTCAGCATCACTGCTGAATTTAGTTTAGACTCTTAACACTGATATGCAAATTTCCATGAAACTGTGGTCAGTAGCTCAGTTGGAGAGAGCCAAGTTGTGAAATGTTTTAGGGGAGCTTGATAGTTTTCAGAACCGGAGTCTACAGGGCTGCCTCAGTGGGGGCAGTATTGTTGATTTGAGTCATTTGGGTCATTTGGTTCTCACCGCTCTACTTCCTTGGTGAGAAGGCCTGGTTGGCATTTTTGAAAGGAACTCCTTTGGGCAAGAAAGAGGCCATCCCAGTTCCTGTACTTTGTCACTGGGCAAACCAAGACCAGGAACCTGGTCCAGTGGCTGATAAATTCAGGGAGTTGTGGACTTAATTTCTGAGTTGTTCTAGCTGGAGAGTATACCCATCAGCTCTGACCACCTGACTCATACCTGTGGTCAGTGGCTGGGAAGGAAAATGGGCATATGGGATCAGCGCTCCCTTGATTCAGCCCCTGATTTTCCAAGCCCTGGCATCTTTGCATTCTAAAGATAGCACATCTATTTGCATGGATTTATAATTTTTGTTTCTTTGCAAATAAAATAAAAAATCATGGATTTTTTTCATGGATTATGTGGAGTATTCATGAATGCTGCAGTTGAAAAAAGGAAAAAACATGAATACCTTATTTATCCATTACTAATTACCTGCTGGGCAGGCCCTCACCAACTTACATGAGACTTTGCTGCCAGATTATTAGGGTAGTTGATCTATAATTAGTGAACATATTCTAGTGATGAATTTATCCCGTATGTCTTTTCAGTCCTGTTCCAGATTATATCAAATCAACTGTGGAAACTGTAGTGAAAATTCACCAGACAGAGGGAGATGGAGACATATTAGCATTTCTGACTGGCCAGGTAATCCGTTGGACCTCTCTGTGGTGAAGAGACATGTTAAGGCAGCACCAGAATTAATACAGAGCCCTGTACTTGACTCAGCCACTTATTTCATGTTCTGTTGTATTTTTTGGTTACTTAATTCCATAAACAATTGTTTGCTTTGATATCATTCATCTACAACCAGGTTGTCAGGGAGTTGTTAACTCCTGCCTATTCTGTCTGCAGATACTTAAACGTATTTTCAATTTATTAGCTGGTTCCAAAATCAATTAGGCATCCCAAATCAATTAGGCAGTTGAGATCATGGGCTATTTTGTTTGCCAGAGTTGAATATTGCATTAGATACAGTCTTTTCCCTGGTAACAAGAATCCGTCCAAAGCACGAGGTACATTTTGTTGCACGCATGTTGCTGCTGCACACCTCTTCACCTTAACAGCTCATCCTGGAGATGGAGAGTGGCCACGTTACTGGAAAAACAACTGAACAAGCCCAAGTACTCACTCAGGGTGGCAGCACTGCTCAGATATACTTTCCAGCTGTAATCTTTTCCGGGGCCAAACATTTTCCACAGTTTGGAAATCTTTTTGGGGGAAGCCAATAGTGATTTTACATGCTACAACTTGAAATGCTTGTTTGACACAGTACATATAAGCTGAGTGATATAGTTACTGTTTGTATTTATTGGGAACGCTTCATTACAGATTGTATAGGTTCTTAGTGATTAGTATTACACCTGCATATTTTCACCCCGTTGGCATCATTGTTCATTAGCATTTGATTAAATACCATCCCAGAATGGAACATGATGGTTCTGAAATTTTTGAATCTGACCAAAATTAAAATCCTGATTCCCACCTCTCATTTTCTGTAAGTATGATAAAATAGCATGCTTCAAATTGATCTTGGTGTCTTTGATTCTTGGTTTGGTTTAGGAAGAGGTAGAAACTGTTGTGTCTATGCTAATCGAGCAGGCTCGAGCACTAGCTCGTGCTGGGATGAAGCGACACCTCCGAATTCTCCCCATGTATGCAGGACTGCCTTCCTTCGAGCAAATGAAAGTGTTTGAAAGGGTGTCTCGCAGTGTCAGAAAGGTGAGATTATCCTGATGACCAAGAGTGTTTGCAGCCATCTATAATCATTATACCCCTTTGTTGTGTACTGGAAAGATTTTTTTTTTTTAACTGAAGTGAAGCTTACTAAACAAGAAGGTTTCTTTTAGAGTTTTAGGTTCGTGTTTCTGTGTAGTAGATTTAAAAGCACACAATAAATAGCATGTTGCAAAGATTTCTAAGCCTGCCCCACAGAAGGGTCATGCTGACAGTAACTGTTAGAGCAGGTGACTTCTTTTGCTTCTCTTCTGCCTGCCCAGTATTTCCCATGACATATGACTTGGCTAATGGGACTGTTTTAGTGGATTGCAGTCAGTCAGAAACAATAGATAAGTTACTACCAATGGTTTCTAAACCATGGGTTTTAATTATCAGTTTGCTTATAGAGCCAAGTTTAAATCAATTAATTCAAGGTGTGGCTTAAAAATATTTAGCCTTGCAATGGGGTGGGGAAGGGTGTGGTGGAAAGCATGGGTTTGAAGGAGCCAGCAGGCAGCCAGTCTGCCTCCTGCTCAATGTCCCCCGGGCCTGACTCTACCTTTCCCCTCTATTAGATGAGCAATACACAGAACGGCCTCAAGTCAGCTTAGATGGTAGCAGCTATTTATCAACAGGTGGCAGAGAATAAAGTAAAAAAGGGATGGTCTGAGGGTCCACTTCCAATTTCAGACCACTTGGGAGAGGGTCCTCAGCCTCTTGGCTGTTGGGATGGAGCAACTTGGGTCTGCCCAGTCAAACATTCATTGTAGCCCACCAATCAGGAGGCCCGGATCCCACCAGGAGTTACCATGTACCTTGGGAGCTGCTTAACCCAAGTCTTGGTTTTTGCAGCCGTAAAACATAAACAATAATAACTTCTAGTTTTATAGCATAAAATCTTAACTCTACTACATAAAAATATTAGGAAGTTTCTTTATAAAGTGATTCTTACAAAATGATTTGTCAAATATGAAATGCCTGAAAAAAGTTCTGAATGCTCTGTATCCATGTCTCCTCCTATTTAAAACCCTCCCAACCACTCCCAGTGTACTTGGAATAAGACGCAGATGTCTCATGGTGGCCCAGAGACTGTTCTTTCTCATATACCAAACTGACCAAACTGCCTCTCACAGATTCTACGTGTTGGAGATAATCGTTCAATCTTTTAGGACTTGTAAGAGTTTGCTAAAAGTGAAAAGAATAAAATGACTTCTATTCTTTTCTTTATGTGTGGAGCTTAGGTGATAGTGGCCACCAACGTGGCAGAAACCTCCATTACAATCAGCGGCATTGTGTATGTGATTGACTGTGGCTTTGTGAAACTCCGAGCCTACAATCCCAGGACAGCCATTGAATGCTTGGTGGTGGTGCCTGTATCCCAGGCATCAGCCAACCAGCGTGCAGGACGTGGTGGTCGCAGCCGCTCAGGGAAATGTTACCGCCTTTATACAGGTCAGTGTGGCTTTCCTTAAGGACTTTTTACTTTCTCATGGTCAGTCTGGGTGTTGGAGAATATAGCAGATTTTTACCCCTAATGGCAGAAATTAGCATAAAACCCAGATCTCCCGACAGGGTCCTGTGTAACCTGGCCCCTACCCTTCCTTACGCTGCATATGGAATTTCTTTGCTATTCCTTCCCACTGGCCACAGCTGGCCTGTGAGTCACCACCTGTTTGCTATCCTGTTCTAACCTAACGTCTTGGCAGAGACCCATCTGTAGCCATGTAGCCATGTGACCTGGAGCATGGACTGTGTGTCTCATGTCCTGTCTTTCTTGTCTTTACCTTGGCTTAGCATGCTGCTTTCTTATTTGAGGTCCCCGGGTCTTGTGGGGCCTCACATTGCCTTCCTTTTACCTCTGGATCAGAGCATATTTGCTGGGCTAAGATGAGGGTGGGTGTCTATCCTGAGAGTCATTCACAGGAAACAAATGGTTGGTGAAGCCTTGCTCTGTGCCACACACCGTGCCAAGCTCTGAGAGGTGGGGTGAAATTCTGGTGGAGACTGTCCCAGCCTTTGAAGAGCTTTCTTTCCAACTTGAAGACAGCCTTGCCTACAGATAGTGATGTACCCAAAGCTGCTCTTTCTCTTTGAGCCCTTTTCTTTTGTGGGGAATGCTACCGAGGTTTTTCCCAGTTGTCTGGCCTCAGTTTCCAAGTCACTGTAATTCCTTTCTCTGTCCAGTATCTATCTGCATTCACTTACCAGGTCCAGGAGTTTTTTCCTTTTTCTTTTCCTTCTTCTGTAGCTGCCTCTGATGAAGGTATAGGGGTTTTAACTCTGCCACTTATTTATTTCTTTTCCTTTCTGGTTACCATTGTCCTTGTTCAGTCTTTGACATTGTTCTTTCTTTATTTTTTCCAAGTATGCAAAATATTCACTTTATCTTAAAAAATACAAATAGGATAAAAATGAAAGAATGAAAAAATACATACCATGCAAATGATTAAAAAGAGAATTGGGGTGGTTATACTAATATCAGTGATAATAGACATTAACACAAAAATTGTTACTAAAAATAAAGAAGGACATTTTATAATGATAAAGAGTAAATCCATCAAGAAGATGTTGGCAGTGTATGTCAAAAATTGGATAGCCTGGTGAAATGGACAAGTTCCTAGAAAGACATAAACAACCAAAATTGACTCAAGAAGATATAGAAAATCCAAATAGAGTGAAGGCAAGGAAGCAGGATAAATAAATAGCATGCAAATTGAAAAATAAAAAGTAAAATATCTCTATTTGCAGGTGACATGGTCTTATATGGAAAATTCTAAAGAATGCATATGAAACTAATGAAAAATAATAAACAAGTTTAGTAAAGTTGTAACATATAAGATTGGCTTACAAAAATTAGTTGTATTTCCATACACTAGCAATGAACAGTCTAAATTTTTTTTTTTTTTGGAGTGCAGCGTCACGCTCCTGGCCACTACAACCTTGACCTCCTGGCTCAGGCGATCCTTCTACCTCAGCCTTCCAAGTAGCTGGAATTATAGGTGCGCGCTACCACGCTTAGCTAATTTTTTGATTTATTGTAGAGACGAGGTCTTACCATGTTGCCCAGGCTGGTCTCGAACCCATGGGCTCAGGCAATTCTCTTGCCTTTGCCTCCCAAAGTGCTGGGATTATAGGCTTGAGCCACCGCTCCTGGCCAACAATCTGAATATTAAATTAAGAAAACGATTCCACTTTTAATAGAATCAACATGAATAAAATACCTAAAAATAAATTATACTAATGAAGTATAAGACTTGCACACTGAAAACAATAAAACCTTGTTAAAATAAATTTAAGACCTAAATTGTGATGTTGAGCATTTTCTCATGTGCCTATTGGCCTTTTGTTTGTCTTCTTTTTTTATTTTTTATTTTAGATTCAGGGAGTACACAAGCATATTTGTTACATGGACATTTTATGTAGTGGTGGGTATTGGGTCTCAGGTGGCACATTCCCCAGATGGTGAACATTGTGCAGTGTAGATAGTTTCTGAACCCTAACCCCCCATTGGTGTCCCCAGTGTCTATTATTTCCATTTTTGTGACTGTTAACTCCCACATATGAGTGAGAATATGTGGTGTTTGGTTTTCTGCTTCTGAGTCAGTTTAATTAGGGTGATGATCTCCAGCTCCATCCATGTTGCTGCAACGGACATGATTTCATTCTTTTTTATGGCTACCTTTTTCTTTTAAAATTATTATTATTATTTTTTTGAGTCAGTGTTTCACTCTATAACCCAGGCTGGAGTACAGTAGTGTGATCATAGCTCACTGCAGCCTCTATTTCCTGGGCTCAGATGATCCTTCTGCCTCAGCCTCCCAAGTAGCTGGGATGACAGGTGCTTGCCACCATGCCTGGCTAATTTTTTCGTAGAGATGGGGTTTTGATATGTTTCCCAAGCTGGTCTTAAATACCTGGGCTCAAGCAATCCTCTTCTTTGACCTCTCAAAGGGCTGGGATTGGTCATGAGCTACCATGCCTGGCCCATTGTTTTTTCTTTTAGCAAATGCTTATATAGCACCTACTGTATGCTAGCCATGGTGCCAGAGCTTGGAGATCTGGGGCTAGGTAAACTGGTCTGTGGCCGCATGGCCAACAGTTTGGTGGTAGAGGCAGACCCACACACACATCAGCATATTATGGTATATTGTGTTATATACCATAGGGTCACTGTAAAGAGAGTGGAGGCTTTTCTTTGGGCTATTTCCTTTGCCCAATAGATCCTCCTTATCCTTCAAATCCACTCTCAAGTGGCAACTCCCTCCTGAAGCTACCTTAGCTGCCTTCTTCAGATAGCCAGTTACCTTTCTGGAGAGTAGGAGAGCACTTCACAACTGGGGTGGTATTTGAGCCCGATCTTATTGACAGCCCAGTAGTTATCTAGGTGAGGGGCGGTGGGGGAGGTTAGATTTCAGGGCACCAGGCAGTGGGCATGGAATGTATAGCACTTTTAGGAAAAGAAGAGGGTATGGTGCATTTGTGGAAGAGAGGGAATAGGCAGAACTCAAGGCCAGAGAGATTAGGGCGACCACGGAAGACACAAAGAAGAACAATTAGAGTGGAAAATGGGGAATTGGGGCAAAGGCATTCTGCAATGCAAAGGAGAGAAAGTTTCAAGGTATTTTTTATTTTAAAAAATAATTTATTGAGGTAAAATTTACATAACAAAATTAACCATTTAAAAGTGATCAGTTTAGTGGCATTTACTACATTTTCAGTATTATACAACTACCACCTCTTTCTACTTTTCATCACTCCAAAGTAAAACCCCTTACTCATTAAGCCATTTCTCCTCATTCTTCCTGGCCTTCAGCCCCTAGAAATCACCAGTCTGTGTTCTTCTCTATGGATTTATATCTTGGATATTTTATATAAATAGAATCATACAATGTGTGGCCTTTTGTGTCTGGCTTCTTTTACTTAGCATAATGTTTTCTATATTATTGCATGTATTTATTTACTTTTTATGATTGAATAATCGTCCATTATATATATAAATATATGAACTACAACTTGCTTAATCATTTGTTAGTTGGTGGACATTTGGGCCATGTCTACCCTTTGAGAATAAATAGTACTGCTATGAACATGTATGTACATGTACTTGAATATCTGTCTTTAATTTGTTTGGTTATTACTGGGTGATGTGGTAATTCTATGTTTAACTTTTTATTTTTAATGCAATTTATTATTATTTTTTGAATCGGGATCTCACTCCATTGCCCAGGCTAGAGTGCAGTGGCACAATCACAGTTCATTGCAGCCTCAATCTCCTAAACTCAGGAGATTCTTCTGCCTCAGCCTTCCCAGTAGCTGGGACTATAGGCGTGTGCCACCGCAGGTGGCTAATTTTTTTATTTTTTTTTGTAGAGATAAGATGTCACTGTGTTGCCCAGGCTGGTCTTGAACTCCTGGGCTCAAGCAGTCCTCCCTCCTCAGCCTCCCAAAGTGCTGGGATTATAGACATGAGCCACCATGCCTGGCCTCTATGTTTAACTTTTAAGGAACTCAAGTTACTTGATAGGGTCTCACTCTGTGGCCCAGGCTGGAGTGCAGTGGTGTGATCATAGCTCACTGATATGAGCCATGCACCTGTCTTGTCAAGTTACTTTTCAAAAGGAAATGGCCCACATCATATCATGCACCAAAGAAATCATGTAATAGAATGCGGATTAAAGATAGGCAAGTGGAATTGGGGAAAAGGTCTTCCTTCACATGAGCCAGTTTAGTGGAAGCAGGTGCTGCCTGCTCAGACGCTTTAGTTTCCCAGAGTCTTCCAGGACTTTGTCCTCAGCTTATCTTCTCCCACTAGCTACCTGTACCCACTGCCCTCTGTTTCCGAGCTGAACTGCATTCTTGGACATGCCCTCTGTTTTTCTGTGTTGATGCCTTTTCCTTGGGCTGCTGCTTCTCTGCCCAGCAGATCCTCCTTATCCTTCAAATCTCTCTCAAAATGTACCTCCTTTCGAGGCCTTATTCCAGCAGATGTGTTTCCTTTTTCCCCCGAGCCTCCATCGCTCTTTGGGGACTACTCACTGGACCTTGCTTGTTCCTCTTCTGAGGTCACTGTTTCTGGTCTTGGGCCCAGGCACCTGCGTTATCATTGAAGCTTTTCAAGGGACTACCTACAGTACCTCATGCCCTTGAGTTTCAAGAGAGTTTGAGTGTTATTGGACTCCTGGGAAACACCTTTTTCCTGTGAGTGTCTTCTCAGTAGGGTTGTCCTCTTATCTGATAACTTTGTTTCTCCTTTGGTCAGCAGCAAGCTTGAAAAATGTGGTTACCCTACCGAAATGTTGTTAAAATGCTCTTGAAACTAAAGGGAGTGTCCCATTTGGAACTTTCTGCTGTTGTCTGTCATCCATAACCTTCCAGTTAGACACAATTTACATCAGTCAGTCCACAGAATATTGGTTGTCTCTTTTCTCAAAGAAAATCTTTTTGAAGTTCTTCAGTGATAGTGCTATTTCTTCATGACATTTTTTTTTTCCAGTTAATTAAAGCTTTATGATCTAAAGGGAAGTTGGGCCACCCTTGTGTTGTTTAAGAAGGGTGTGCATCGGTTGAAATGGTGACTGATGTGGGAGGATTTGGTGGGTGGAGTATTCTCTGTATAATCCATAACCTTTTTGAATATATGCAAAAATGATTTAATCTCTTCCGCCCTCTTTTTTCTCTGCCCTCTTTGCCTAGCTTTTATTAAAAGGTCTCCCAAAGTCTCTTCCCCTCCCCACTCCCTTTCCTGCCCTTCCCACCTTGGGATCTCTGTGTCCTGTGATGCTTCTTCCTGTTTAAGGTCACCTTTTGTTCCTGGGAGGGTATGTAAACATTCATTAATCTCTTTGAGGCAGCATCAGGTTCTGGTTGGGATAGGTCAGATGATGTGCCTGGCTCATTGATTTAAAAGTTAGATTTGGACAATTTTTGCTCTTTATGAGATATGGTTTTATGTTGTATTTTGATTGCTATTTTTATGATTTATTTTGAACTTGTTCTTGCCTCCTTGACTTATTCTACCCCAAGCAGAGATGATGGTAACTGGGCACTGAAAGTGATTCAGCAAGTACTTGTTGCTTTAATTTAAGTTTTGCTGACAAAAAGCACTTGACAACGTTCTAAAGTAAAAAGACAAAATCTTTTAAAGGTGTGTTTTTCAATATATTTAGCTAAAGTATTTTAAAAATTGAGTGGTCTTTCCTAAATATAAAAACAGCTTGATGTCATAATATATGCATCTGCTGCTAGAATCCTAGAGCTTCTTGTTCAAGGTAGAGAAGAAAAACTGCCCCTTTGGCGTAATGATCACATTTGATTGTGACATTTGATCCCAAACAGTTCTGATTTCCTATCCTCAGAGGAAGCCTTTGACCAGTTGCCTCAATCTACCGTTCCTGAGATGCAGCGTAGCAATTTGGCACCTGTCATCCTACAGCTGAAAGCGCTAGGAATTGACAATGTCCTCAGATTCCACTTCATGTCGGTAAGTCCTGCCTGCTGTCTGGATCTTTAGGGAGTTAGAGAGCTCACGGGGAGATGTCAGGGCATTGTTGTGGGGTGTACCATCTTTTCTTCCCCTACTTAGGTTATATGCTCTTGCCTACTTTGTGACAGGCCCTGTGCAGGGCATGAGGGAAAAGAAAACAGTCAGACAAGGCAACCACAATTCCCTTTCTTAATTCCTGTTCTTGTCTGCTGGAGGATAGGGACAAGTAAGCAGTGTGCCCAGTGCTCTGAGAGACAAAGGCCCCTAGCCTAGTCAGTCATGTGTGAGATGAAACCTGAAACCCAAGTCGGATTTTATCAGGTCAGGAGCCATGGAGAGTGCCATGATAGTGAGTCTGTGTACAGGCCTATGTGCAAAAGTATTACAGTTGGGGGAATCCAGGACTTTGAAGAGCTGTAGGAAGACTCCTTGGCTGAAGATTTCCTAAGACAGGTTTCAAGGAGTGAAACTATTGGGTCAAAGGGCCATAGTCCTCTTTTAGACTTTGCTACATGGCCAGATAGCTTTATTGATGTCAGCTCCAGCAGTGCGTGAATGCCATCATGCCATGTTATTTTTTTTTAGGTTTGTTAATTTTATGGGCCAGAGAGAAAGAGAATATTTACTTTTTTATTGTTTATTTCTTATAAGGTAGATTTAAAAAATGACATTTATCATTTATTGGCCAGCTTGTATTTCTTCTAAGCCATTTTTCTGTTAAACTCTGTTTGTTTTTTAGTTATACAGCATGCATGTTTGTATTTTATCAACTTCAATGGGAACATTTAAGGTTTCCTCTCAGCTTTCTTTTATTTTCTTTTATTTTTTATTTTAAAAATGTGGGGTACAATTCAGTGTTAGGTACATAAGTGGTCATCATACAGGTGAAGTTTGGACCTCCCATTGGTCCTCACTTCACCTGGTTTGGGATCAGGTACCTTTATTAATGTTATGTGCCCCTCCTCCTCCCCTGGCGGTGACCCACTACTGCGTATCTTTTTCATGTAGTATTATGATAAATGTTCAGGGTCCACTTTATGAGGGAGGACATGTGGTTCTCAGTTCTTTGTTTCTGTGTTAGATCGCTGAGTATGATAGACTCTAAATCCATCCAAGTTGCTGTGAAGTCTGTGATTTTGTCCTTTATGGCTGCATAATATTCCATCATGTACCACAGTTTTTAATCCAGTCCACTTTTGATGAGCAGCATGGCTGGTTCAATGTTTTTGCTATTGTGAATAGTGCTGCAGTAAACATGTGTATGCAGGTATCTTTTTGGTAGAATGATTTGAGTTCCTCCGGGTATATTCCTAGATGAGGGTTTGCTGGGTCATATGGGAGGTTGGTTTTTAGATCCTTCAGAAATTGCCACACTGTTTTCCACAGAGGTTGTATTAGTTTACACTCCCACCAACAGTGTAAAAGCAGTCCCTTTTCTCTGCATCAGCATCTGTTGTTTTTTGAGTTATTAATTCTGGCCATCCTGTCTGGAGTTAGATGGTATCTCAGTATAGTTTTGATTTGCATTTCTTTGATAATTAGTGAGACTGAGCATTTTTTCATGTATCTGTTGGCTGTTTGTATATCTTCTTTTGAGAAGTGTCTATTCTTATCTTTTGCCCACTTTTTAATAGGACTGTTTGCTTTTTTCCTTTCAACTCACCTTTGAGTTCCTTGTAGATCCTGGATGTTAGACCTTTGTCGGATATACAGTTGGCAAATATTTTTTTCCCATTCTGTGGGCTGTCTCCCTACTATCTTAATAGTTTATTTTGCTTTGCAGAAGCTTTTCAGTTTGATGAGGTCCCGCTTGTCTGTCTTATCTCTTATAGCATGGGCTTTCTTTTCTTTTCTTTTTTTTTTTTGAGTTAGGGTCTTACTCTGTGCCCAGGCTGGAGTGCAGTGTCACTATCATGGCTCACTGCAGCCTTGCTCTCTTAGACTGAAGTGATCGTCCTGCCTCGGCCTCCCAAGTAGCTGGGACTACAGGCATGTGCCATCATGCCAGGCTAATTTTTTATTTTTTTGTAAAGACGAAGTCTTGCTTCCTTGCCCAGGCTAGTCTTGATATCCTGGGCTCAAGTAATCCTGCTTTGGCCCCCCAACGTGCTGGGATTACAGGTGTGAGCTGCTGTGTATAGCTACTGCACCTAACCGACTTAGTGTTTATTAGTGATTGTCAAGAGTTCTTTTAATGTTAAAGACATTCTGTCATACTCAGTGATCTATCACAGAAACAAAGAACTGAGTTCCTCACATCTTTAATAAAAAAAACATTAAAGATATTAACCTTTGTCATTAATACTTCTTGCAAGTTTTTTTTTGGTATTTGTTTTTTACGTTTTTTGGTTTGTTTTTTATTATGTAGACGTTCTAAATATGTCCCGAGTAAAATATTTTGGTCTTTGCTTTTATGATTTGTTTGAGTATTCTTGTGCTTATGAAGTGCTTTTTATATTTAGGTCAGTTAGTAAGTATTCATTTGCATCTTCTAGAATTTTTATGATTTGAGAACTTGTATTTTAATACTTTGTTCTATCCCAAATGTATTGTTATATGGTGTGATCAGTCTGGATTCTTGTATCATAAAATCCCTAATGTCATGTGTCATGGTAAACTAGGCGAGTGAAAGGACAGAATGTACAAATAATCAGCCCTCCTAAAAGAAAATAATTGTGTGCTTATCATAAGAATAGAGGAAATGAACCCTTTGACTACTGGTGTGCAGTATATTACAGAGAAAAGATGGACAACATATGCAAATTTAAAAGCAAGACTAGCTGGACTCGGTGGCTCAGCCTGTAATCCCAGCACTTTGGAAGTCTGAGGCGAGTAGATTGCCTGAGTCCATGGGTTTGAGACCAGCCTGGGCAACTTGGCAAGACCTCGTCTCTGCAATAAATAAAAAATTAGCCTGGCGTGGTAGCACGTGCCTATAGTTCTGGCAACTTGGAAGGCTGAGGCGGAGGTGGAAGGATCGTCGGAGCCCAGCAGGTCAATGCTGGAGTGGCTGTGTGAGCATGCCACTACACTCCAGCCTAGGCGATGGAGTGAGATTCCAACTCAAAAAAAAAAAAGAAAAAAGTTAGCCAGACATGGTGACATGCTTGCTATTTTTTTTTCATGGTCATTTCTCCTGGAAAAAAAAAAAAGAAATTTAGACCAGGTTCAGTGGCCTGTAATCTCAGCACTTTGGGAGGCCGAGGTGGGAGATTTACTTGAGGCCAGGAGTTCAAGCCCATCTTGGCTAACAGAGTGAGACTCTGACTCTACAAAAAATACAAAAATTAGGCTGGGCACATTGGGTCACGCCTATAATTCCAGCACTTTGGGAGGCGGAGGCAAGAGGATTGCCTGAGCCCAAGGGTTCAAGACCAGTCTGGGCAACTTGGGCAAAACCTCGTCTCTACAATAAATTAAAAAAAAAAAAATTAGCTGGGTGTGTTGGCACATGCCTGTAGTTCCGGCTACTTGGAAGGCTGAGGTGGAAGGATCGGCCCAGCAGGTTGAGGCTGCGGTGGTCATGAGTGTGCCACTGCACTATAGCTTGGGTGACAGAATGAGACTCCAACTAAAAAAAAAAAAATAGAAAAAAATTAGCCAGGCATGGTGGCATGCACCTGTAATACCAGCTACTTGGGAGGCTAAAGTGTGAGGATCACTTGAGTCCAGAAAGTCGAGACTACAGTGAGCTATGAGATCACCCTACTGTACTCCAGCCTGGTATAAAAAAAAAATAAGAATAATAATTCAAAAGAAAAAAGCTTACATATATGACAATGCTTATAGCATTATTTTATATTAAATTTATAGCTATAGATAATGAAAATCACAACAAAAATTTTGGACAACTGAAAAATAAAAATCCATACAAATTTATTTCACATACTTTCTGGTTACTTCCTCTTCAGAGTGTATTTTTTACAGTTAAAATCATAGGCTACATATAATTTCGCATATTTAGCAGTGTTATTTACAATCATGAAAAACTAGAAACAACTCAATCGTCCAGTAATAAGAAACTTGACTTCTTTGTAGAGTGTGACTGACGTGGAGTGTTGTCCAGCTATTCCAAGTCATTACTGTGAAGTTCTATGGATACAAGAAAACATATAGTGAGAAGAACAAATTGAAATTTTACACACACAGTAATTCCAAATATATTAAGGTAGTGTTTTCATATGATTCCAAATTAGTTGAGGTCCTAGAGAAATACTGTTTAATGTGTTTAGATGAAAATACTATGGATATGATTTTTGTGGGGAAGAGGGTTATTATTATTTTTTATTGATAATAATTGACCAGAAATAGGACCGGGGATTGAAAGGAGTCAAAGAGGACTTTGTTAGTTTTGTTCACAACCTAATTCGTAGCTTTCCTGTACTGTTGTCTCATAACAGGAGTGGAACTCTGGATGCAAGGGTAAATCATCCCAAGTGCTGTAGAATCCTGGGGCTCCTGGTGTGGTAGAAAGTTGAGACTATGAAGTAAAAATTAGAAATGTCTCAGGAGAGTTTAAGGAAAATCAGGAGTAGTTTAAACTAGAGACCCATTGCTTTTGATGGAGGGAAGGTGAGGGAGGCTGCAAGGGGAAGTGTTTAATCAAGCTTAGCCTTAAAGGCCAAGTAGTACATAGGATGCTGAGGATGACAGGAAGGACATTTCAAGGGACGCTAACAGCATGGGTAGAAGCACGGGGCTGGGCAGCATTGGGCATGTTAGAGAGGAGAGAGGATTTGAGCAGGAAATGGTCATGTTTTATGTCTGTTGCCCAGAGACATTGATTGAGGAGGATATTTATGTTTTTACAGCCCCCTCCAGCACAGTCGATGGTTCAAGCTCTGGAGTTGCTGTATGCCCTGGGAGGTATGCCTGTCTCTCTTCTTCTGTGTTCTCCTATGTGTTGTTAGCTAGCTTGCTTTCATTTTAGGGCTCTTAGTGTCTTTAGGAATGGGACTGTTTCTCTCCATGTATATAATCTTCCTAATGACCCTTTATTGAAATGAAAATTTGGGGCCATAATCAGACTAATAGAACATGAAGACTGATTTTGACAATGAGTTTATAAAACATGCCAGCTCATCCAAAGCTGTTAGTAACTGTCACCAGGGCCACAATGAGTGCCCAAGAGACATCAGAGGTCAGCGATTCCCTACCAGTGTTTCAGATGTTCTTTCCTCAGACCTTTTTTTCATATCTTGAAAATCTCAGCATTGTTCTCCCTACATTCTCATTTCATTACTGGAGTTCCCTGTGGAGAAGTGGGTACATGACTAGCTTGTGGTGTGTTTGGGTAAGAAAACACCATGTTATGGGGGACCTCTATTTGCTTCTTGTTTGAAAATGAAGCATTTAAGATAGAGAATGTTGTAGCCTGAACTTACCTCTTCAGGAAGTGCCGTCTCTTCTGTGAATGGTGCCCCAAGTGAATATAGTACCCAGATTGGTATTAGATTTACTGGAGGTTTTGTTTTCTGAGATTTGAGTATTATTCTTTTTTTAATAGCTTGATTGAAGTATAATTTATATACCTTACAGTTCACTCTCTCACAGTGTACAAATTCAGTGGCTTTTAGTATATTCACATATATATCCATCACCACAGTCTAACTGTAGAACATATTTCTCACCCAAAAAGAAACGCCATGCCCAATTAGCACTCACTCTTCGTTCCTTACTCCCCTCAGCCCCAGACAACCACTAATCTGGTTCTGTCTTTATAGATTTTTTTCCATCTCTACAGATGTGACTCTTCTAAACATTTTATATAAAGGAACTCATGTGGTCCTTTATGATTGGCTTTTGTCTTAGTCCGTTTTGTGTTGCTATAACAGATACCTGAGGCTGGGTAGTTTATAAAGAAAAAATGTTTGTTTGGCTCATAGTTCCAGTGACTAAAAAGTTTAAGATTGAGTAGCTACATCTGCTGAGGACCTTCTGCTACTTCCACTCATGGTGGAAACTGGGAGCAGAGCAAGTGTATGCAGAGGTCTCATGGTGAGGGAGAGAAACTGAAGAAGCTGGTGTGTGGTCCCGCCCCCCCCACCCCGCCCCGCCCCTTCCAACAGGGTCTGCGCAGGCTGGAGTGTAGTGGCACTATCACAGCTCACTGCAGACTTGACTTCCTGGGCTGAAACAATCCTTCCACCTGAGCCTTTCAAGTAACTTAGGACTACAGGTATGCACTGCCATGCCTGGCTAATTTTTTATTTTTGTAGGGATAGGAGTCTCACTATGTTGCCCGGAACTCTTGGCCTCCAACAATCCTCCCAAGGTCCTGCCACCAGACTCTTTTTAACAACCCATTCTCATGGGAACTAATCCATTACTGAACCCTGACAGGGGCATTAATCTATTCATAAGGAATCCACCCTATGACCCAGGTATCTCCCATTAGACCCTATCTTCTAGCACTGCCACATTGGGGATCAAATTTCAGCATGAGTTTTTGTGGGGACAAGCTACATCCATACTATAGCAGCTTCTTTCATTTAGCATGATGTTTCCAAGGTTCATCCATGTTGTAGCATGTATTGGTACTTTATTCTTTTTTATTGTTCAATAATATTCCATTGTATGAATATGCCATATTATTTTTACTGATGGACTATTGGGTTGTTTCCACTTTCTAGCTAATATAAATAATGCTGCTATGACTATTTGCATACAGGTTTTTGGTGGACATTCCCACCAGCAATGTTCATGAGTTCGAGTTTCTCTACATTATTGCGAATGCTTGTTATTGCATATCTTTTGTTTTATACCATCCTAGTGGATATGTCATGGTATTTGTGGTTTTGATTTGCATTTCCCTGTTGACTCATGATGTGGAGCACCTTTCCATATGTTTATTGGCCTTTTGTATATCTTCTTTGGAGAGAAGTGTATTCAAATCCTGTGCCCATTTTTATTTGTATTGTCTTTTTTGAGTTGGAGTTTTTTATAAATTCTGGGTACACATTCTTACCAGATACTTGTAAATATTTCTCCTATTTCTGTGGACTGGCTTTTTACTTACTTGGTAGTGTTTTTTTGCAGTACAAAAGTTTTAAGTTTTCGTGTAGCTTAGTTTATCTATTTTTTCTTTTGACACTGGTACTTTTGGTATCATGGCTAAGAAACCTTTGGCTAACTCATGGTCATTAAGATTTACCCCTAGGTTTTCTTCAGAGTTTTATAGTTTTGGCCCTTACATTAGGTCTGTGATCCATTGTGAGTTAATTGATGTTAATTTGGTATGGGGTGAGATAAAGTTCCTCCTTAATTCACCATACTTATGATACTTCTCTGTGAAGGAGTAGCCACTTACTAATTTGAAAGATCTTCAGTGTTGTAAAAGGCCTTCAGCTGGGATTACATGGGATCAGCCCGGAGCCAGTGTGTTGGAATAGGTTTCCATCCTCTGTTCTCAAGCATGTAATAAGAACTTGGGAAGGCAGGTTTCCTGGGGTCATCTGTAATGAGGATGATTTCACTCTCCAAACAGTGAAATTTAAAATATTTCCTATTCTTTCACTGCATTAAATAAGCTATAAAATGTGTACGCAAACCCCAATTTAATTTAGTTTCAAGCCGAATTATCACCTTTAAAGAGATGATTATATCGGGATAGAAGAGAAATGACCTTTTCCGTCTTACTCTGAGCTGTCGCAGCATTTATTTTAATCAGTAAAACAACACCCTACATCTTGGGGGTCTTGGGAATTCAGTAGTTGGATTTTGGCAAGTGGTAGAGCGGCAAGGAGGGAAGATAGGGGATTGGAGGAGTCAGCCCAGTTCAGCAAACTGCCCAGGAGGCAGATTGATGACAGATCTGGCATTGTAATGGAGGGATCTGGCTAGCATTTGTTATTTCAAATTGCCTGCCTTAGAATTGCTCTCATGATATGAGAAGAGCACAGGGCACAGAATACTGTCATGGCACATCTGTGGCCTATCAGGTTCTGGACCTAGAGAGAAATCCAGGTGGTGACTGAGAGGGCAAGGGAGTTGACAGAGGACCGGGAGAATGGGAGTGTCAGAGGCTGGTGACTGGGAGTTCCAAGAAACCACAGTCAGGAGAACCAAGTGTTGCTGGAGACTAGAAGGTGGCCTTTGTATCTGCTTGTTGTATCCTTGGAAAGAGCAGTCTCTACAGAATAGTGGGGACAAAGTGAGCCTGTCATGGATTGAGGAGAGAGCAGGAGCAAGAGGAGGCCTCAGGGTCATCTCCTTATTATTACGTTCTTGAATAGATGTCATTAGAAATATCAGTTTTTAAAAATTGGGTATCGAGAGCTCAGTAGAGATTTTTCTTTTAATGTAATGGCACTCTGATGTCAAATTGAGTTTGGTAGTGCCTGAGTCATCTTTTGGATACCTTTTTTTTTTTTTTTTGCATTTACTCTTTCCCATTTTCTTTCTTTCTTTTTTTTAATTGAAAAATATATTTTTATTTTAAAGATTTGGAGTACAATTCAGGGTTAGGCAAACAAATGTTCGTTATGCAAGTACCCTTGTTGATAAGGCATGCCCCTCCCTACCCCCCAACAGTTTCCCACTACTGCCAATCTCTTATAGTAGTATGATAATTGTTCAAGGTCCACCTATGAGTGAAAACATATGATACTCTGTTCTTTGTTTCTGTGATAGATCACTGATTATGATAGACTCTAAATCCATCCAAGTTGCTGGGAAGTCCATATGTTTCTCCTTCTTTATGGCTGCATAATAGTCCATTGTGTATATGTACCACATTTTGATGGGCAGCATGGTTGATTTCATGTTTTTGATATTGTGAATAGCGCTGCAACAAACATGCGTGTGCAGGTATCTTTTTTGTAGAGTGACTTGAGTTCCTCTAGGTATATTCCTAATAGGGGGATTGCTGGATCATATGGAAGGTAAATTTCTAGTTCTTTCACAAATTGCCACACTGTCTTTCAAAGAGGTCACGCTAGCTTGCATTCCCACCAGCAGTGTAGAAGCATTCTTTTTTTCCTGCATCCTCGCCAGCATCTGTTGTTGTCAATGATGGCCATTCTTACTGGGGCTAGGTGGTATCTCAGTGTGGTTTTGATTTGCATGTCTCTGATAATTAGTGAGGCTGAGCACTTTTTCATGTGTCTGTGGCTGCCCATATATCTTCTTTTGAGAAGTGTCTATTCATGTATTTTGCTCACTTTATAACAGGGCTGTTTGTTTTCTTCCTTTTGGCACGTTTTAGTTCCTTGTAGATCCTAGACATTAGGCCTTTGTCAGATATACAGTTGGCAAACATTTTTTTCCCATTCTGTGGACTGTCTCTCCGCTCTCTTGATGTTTTATTTTGCTTTGTAGAAGCTTTTCAGTTTGATGAGATCCCACTTGTCTATCTTATCTCTTATGGTATGGACACTTAGGGTTTTGATCAGGAATTGGTTGCCAGTTCCAATTTACATAAGGGTGTCTCCTGCACTTTCTAAGATTCTTATAGTTTGAAGTTTCACATTTAGGTCTTTGATCCATTTAGAGTTAATTTTTGTGTATGGTGATAGGTAGAGGTCCTGCTTCAATCTTCTTCATGTGAGCAGCCAGTTTTCCCAGAACCATTTACTGAATAGGTT
>CAUYQG010094272.1:0-28573 GCA_963574415.1 Tarsius wallacei
TTTTTTTTTTTTTTTGAGTCGGAGTCTCACTCTGTCACCCAGACTGGAGTGCAGTGGCTGCTCCCGGCCACCGCAGCCTCGACCTGCTGGGCTCTGGCGATCCTTCCACCTCAGCCTTCCAAGTAGCTGGAACTACAGGCACGTGCTACCACGCTCGGCTAATTTTTTGATTTATTGTAGAGATGAGGTCTCGCTTGCCCAGGCGGGTCTTGAACCCGTGGGCTCAGGCAATCCACTCGCCTCACCTCCCAAGGCGCAAGATTACAGGTTGAGCCACCGGGCCCGGCTTCTTTGTCAATTCTTTGTGTGAACTTATGTTTTTATTTTTCTTGGGTAAAACCTAGGAGGAGAATTGTGTCAAATTATGTTTCTATTTAATTTTATGGGAATTCCGTTCAGATTTCCAATGTGATTGGGCCATTTGCATTCCCATCCTTGCAAATATTTGGTGTTGTCAGCCTTTTTAACTTTGGCTTGTTTAGTAAGTTTGTAATGATATCTTATAGTTTATACTTCCTAGATGACTAATAATGCTCAACCCGCTTTATGGGTTTATTGTCCATTTGTGTATTTTTTAAAAAAAAATTTTTTTAAGTTATTTATTTAGAGACACTGTCTCTCTTTGTCAGCCAGGCTGTTGTGTGGTACCATGATCATAGCTTACTGTAGCTTCAGACTCCTGGGCTCAAGTGATCCTCCTGTCTCAGCCTCCCAAATAGCTAGGACTATAGGTACATGTCACTATCCCCAGCTAATATTTTAATTTTTTATAGAGACAGGGTCTCACAATGTTGCCCAGGCTTGTCTTGAACCCCTGACCTCAAGCTATCCTCCCATCTTGGCCTCCCAAAGCCCTAGAATTACAGGAGTGAGCTACTCCTGCCTAGCCTTGTGTGTGGTGTGTCTGGTCAAGTTATTTTTACATTTTTTATTGGATTTTGCTTTTTACTTAAATTGATTGTCTTGGAAAATGTTTCATTATTTTGTGAAAGTCTTTGCTGGTGATTATAAATAATTTATTGATTATTTTTCCAGTAGTTGGCAACTATCTGAAATATATTTTTTCTGTTGTGATCAGGGAAATATTATGTGTGATTTAAATTCCTTCAACTTATTGCTCTGTCTTGGTGTATGTTTATTCTCAATATTTTGTTGTAGCATACCCGCCTGGGCAACTTGGCCAGACCTCATCTCTACAGTAAATCAAAAAATCAACTGGGCATGGTAGCATGCACCTGTAATTCCAGCTACTCGGAAGGCTGAGGTGGAAGGATCGCCGGAGACCAGCGGGTTGAGTCTGTGGTGGCCAGCAGTGGCCACTGTACTGCATTCTGGGTGACGGAGTGAAACTCCAACTCAATAAAAAAAAAAAAATTGTTAATTATTTTAAGCTGATTGAAAGTGTAAAATTTTCTGTACATGATGAATTTTTTTGTCTCCTTGTTCTATTAATTACTGAGAGAAGAGTGTTAAAACCTTCAGATGTAATTACAGAAATGTCTATTTTTCATTTTCATTGAATAATTTTATTTTTTTATTTTGAGACTCCATTATTAGGTAAATATACCTGCAGTTGTTATGCCTTGTTGATGAATTGACCTTTTTTCATTAGATTAATACTTGTTTTGATTTTATAATGCTCTAACCATAATTTACTTTGGTATTACTTTTCTTAGAATTAATACTATCAAGTAGTATCTTTAGTGATTTATCTACTTTTAAACTCTCTGTGTTTTTATACTTAATGTGTACCTCCTTCAGATAGTGTGTGGGAGTGGGAGGGGGGAGTCCAAGAAAACCTGAAATTATTTATAAAATATTTATAAAATTGTATATTTATTCTTACATGTTTAAATTTCAGTCACCTTCCAAGGACTCTTTGTTTAATACAATATGCCTATTGAGACACTTTTTTCATTGCTCATAACAGTTTTTGAACTCATCAACTTTGATGCCTTTTAGTGCTTCTGCTGTTTTTTGTTTCACCTCTTCCACATCAGCGAAAACATTTTCCTTTGAAGACTTTTTTATCTAGGAAAACAAAAAGTCACTCAGGCTAAATCAACTGAATAGCGAAAATGGGGCACAGGGGTCAAAAACTACTGACCATTCAGCACAGTGCAGGCAGGTTGTTTATGTAAATCACCCATCATGAAATGGGCAAACGCTTTGAAAGGATGTCCAGAAAAAAATTCACTGAAACTGAATGCAGCCTCTAACAACAATGCTAGCTGATACAGTGATGCCAATGGGTTCCTAGAGCACATACCTAATGAGGGAAGCCTGTTCTACAAGGGACTCACCCTACAAAAGAAATTCCATGTTTTTTGGGTCCCTCTTTGTATACTAAGTTCTTACTTTTTATTCACGCTAATATTTTCTCCTTTTTAATTAGAATGTCAGCAAATATATAATTAATTTATTGACATGGCTGTAAGATGATTTTGCTGGGATTTTTTTTTTCTTTTTTGTGCAAGTTGATCCTTTTCTCTTTGTCCCTTCAATTCTGTTGTCTCCTGGATAGCTCTCAGTATTCCTTAATATCTCTTCTACTGGCTTTTTATTTATTCATTTTTATTTAGATGATAAAATTTACTCTTTTTGATTTACAGTTACATAGGCTTTGAAAAATGCATAAGCTGGTCACGGTGGCTCAAGTCTGTAATCCCAGCACTTTGAGGGGCCGAGGTGAGAGGATTGCCCGAGCCCAGGGGTTAGATACCAGATTGGGCAACTTGGTGAGACCTTGTCTCTAAAATAAAAATCAAAAAATTAACGGGTTGTGGTAGTACGCACCGGTTTTTCCAGCTAATTGGAAGGCTGAGGTGGAAGGTCGTTGTTGGGGTGGCCGTGAGTGTGCCACTGCACTCCATCCTGGGCAGTGGAGTAAGACTCCAACTCAAAAAAAAAAAAAAAAAAAAGAAAGAAAGAAAATAAAAATGCACAGAATTGTATCCACTATCATACTCAAGATATAAAATGCTCTATTAACCATTCCTCCTACATCCATCCCCAGGTAACCATTGATCTACTCTCCATTCCTGTAGTTTTGTCTTTTCCAAAAGATGATATAATTGCTACCATATAGTAGATTGCCTTTTTGATCTTGTTCACTTTGCAGAATGCATATGACAGTCATTCATACTGTTTATTAATAGCTCATTCCTTTTTAAACAAATTTTTGAGTACTATTTTATTGTATAGATATACCAGAGTTTGTTTAGCCATTTCTCAGGTAAAGCACATTAGAGTTGTTACCAATTTTTGGTGATTATGAATAAACAGGCTATGGAAGTTCAGGCACAGATATTTTTGTGAGTATAAATTTTTGTTTCTATCGAATAAATACCTATGCTATATCCATCGTGTCCAGAAGAATGGATGGCATGTGGCTGGCTTTCAATAAATATTTTTATTAGAAATTTTAGGTTATTTCTTTTGAATTTGACCTTTTATTTATGTTATTTTATTCTTATTTGTAAATGCCTATGCTTAAAGTGTTCTGTAATGAACTTTTATGTATTTTTAAAAGTTTGTATGCCATTATATTTTGCAAACTTTATAAAGTATTAATTATTCTGGTAAAGTTTGTGTTGTTGTTTTATGTTCAAGGATTTTTTTTACATTATTATATATTCTTCCAAAATCTGTGTTTTAAATGTTGCACATTATAGCATCACATGGTTGTTTGTTTAAAAATGTTTTCATAAATGCACATTTCAATCTCTGTCTAACTTGCAGTAATGTAATTTATGCCTTGATCAATACCCTTGTAAGTAAATCTTTATACCCATCTCTAGTTATTTTCTTAGGATAAATCCTTAGAACTAGTATGACTGGATATAATTTACATAAACACTTAAGCATGCTAGTGAGGATTTTGTGTGGCTGTGTCTCATATAATTTCTTACTTTGTCATGTTGTGGTCAGAAATGTGTCCTGTATAATTTATCCTTTGGAACTTATTGAGAATTTTTGGTGACTTAATACACCAGAACATATACTTAATGACAAAGAGAGTTTTGTCTTTTGTTCTTTGCTGTGTTGCAGCATCTAGAAGAGGGTCTGGCACGTAGCAGATACCAGTGTATCAAGTGACTTGTAAAAAATGTTCAGTGGTTTATTGGAATAAAAAGTATAATATCTCTCTGTAGGGTGCTAAGTTCAATATGCTATAGTTATTAACTCAACTTTATTAATTCTGTTTTTCAAATTCTCTACAGATGTCTTAATTTCTATGTTTTTTTATAAGCTATAAATTGGTAGTAATATCTACAATTGTATTTTGTTCAATTTGTCTCATACTTATAATAGCTTTTGTTCTATATATTTTGATTCTACCTTTTATAGTATATAAAGGAACATGAATGTATCTTTCTATGAATATTAATTAAGTGACCAGCCCTCTTTCTCTTAATTTCTTTAGCACTTAGTAATATAGATAGCCATTACTCCTTATCACACTTGGATTTGCCTTATGTTTTGCTTTTCATTTTACAACTTTTAAAAAAATGTTTTTGTCTTTCATTTTAAAAACTTTTTCTTTCAAAAGTTATTCATATTCATATACTACTTTTGTATCCTTCATCTCATTCACCTTAGCTCTCACATCCTTAGCTTTGCTACTTACTATTTCATCTCACTATTTTGTACACATTGCTAGATAAAAATGATCACTTAACAAATGTGTGAAGAAATGATTGTGTGATAAGGTCACCTACAGGTAGCAATCAGGAAATCCTGAAAGAACTGTCAGCCAATTATTGCTGATAAATAATCAGGGGAGATTAGACCTTAGTTCTATCCACCTGGCTTGTGCTCGGGTCTTATTTATTGATACTACTGCTCTGTGCTTCTTCAAGAAGGTCATGAGTAAAGCTTAATGTTTAGGTACTGACTTATGTCTTTAACTTAAGACAGTAGCCCAGATTTTTATCCAGAATGTCTCCAATAAAAGTCTTCTCTTGGTTTGCTGGTGACTTACTAGAGTGCATGATTCTCTATACAGTCTGCTACTGTTTGTAATTTGAGATGGTAGTATTTATTATAGTTCCCAGTTCCCTGTATTGAGTTGTCCATCTTCAACTTTATTATCAATCAGGAGATGCTGTGTTTTCCAGGTTTGAAGACTGCCTGTATATTTTATGGGGTTTTCATTCTACTCTCTCCTTATGATTAAAATGAGAAGGGACTTGTGTGCTCCATTATTTGGTCATTAAAAAACAAAAACAAACACTAATGCCATCATATTTATTATGGACAATTGCTGCAAATAGTTGTGAATATAACAAGCTTGAAATGAATTGGTCACTGTAATTGGCCTCACTAGGGTGACTTTTTTCTTCCAGGAGACATTTAACAGTGTCTAGAAACATTTTTGGTTGTCACAACCCAGGAAGTGCAAAAGGAATGTAGAGTAAAGGACAGGAATGCTGGCAAACATCCTGCAGTTCAAAGGACAGCACCACATAAGGAAGAATTATGCAGCTCAAAATGTCAGTAGTGTCAAGGTTGAGAATCTCTGGCCTATCATATAAGACCAAGAGCATTTTGAAATAGTGATATGAATTTGGAACATATGTGATACATGCTATAAAACAGAAACATTTATGACGGAATGTATATGATGGATCTGCCTGTTCCTAACTATTGATTTTTTAAAAGAAAGACTAATACAGCAAGAAATAACCTATTTCTCTTTCATTTAAACCAGCCTACTTAATGACTGGTAGAAAAAAAAATTGAGATAATAAGGAACTCTGAAAGTGCTTTATAAGAAGAAAAATAGTGCATTAATGTAAAATAGTATTGTATATGAAGTCATTCAAGTCAATATACATTTATTGAGCACTTGTCCTATATGAATCTATTGAGAATAAAAATGTTGAATAATATTCCATTCTTTTTGTATAAAGGGACTGAAATTTGTAGGTGGGAGTCATAATTTTTATAAATGAAAATACTTGATTTAAACAATGTTTAAGATATCTTATATGACAGTCATGTGAGACAGATAAAATGGAAGGCCCTGGGTCATATTTTTCTCATTTTAATTCCAACAGAACACATCAAGTCATCTGTTAGAAACATACTGAGATTTTTGTATAGACTATGTTTGAAAAAGAGTAGTCAACTGCCAAGAAAAGCAGGAAAAATACTGGCTGATCTCTTTCTGCTCCTTCTTTGATAGCTTAGAGAATTTCCTTCAGTATAGCAGTAAATGATGTCTGGTAGATGGGGGATGATCTGAGAGATATTTGGTCTGTGTTTTAGTTGAGGATATCTATTAGTTTCTGTGTAGCAACTGTATCATAATTTCTTATTATTTGTGCCTTATTTCTGACTTTTGAAAAATTGTTTTCAGAAAGATATAATCTTTGCATAATCTATTGTAGGTTCTCTCACCTATTTGCAATATATATAAAACCTCAATTACAATATATGAATTTTATAAATTGCTATCATCTCCAAAATCAACAAGGAAGATTATGCAGTGAGTATTCTACTCAAAAATGGTAAAGAGTTTTGTTTGCAGATTGATTTGAATTCACATTGTATTACTTTCATTATATCAAGAACAATATCCCCTTGTTAACAGTCTGTCTATGACCTATTTTCTCTGACTGAATCTTTTTCTCAGTGCTTTATAATATAATAAAGAATTTTATATGGGGAAGACATATTTTCCAAGATAATAAAATTTTATCATAATAGGATTGTTAAAGAGTGTAGTAGCTAATTTTATTTTTATCAGCATTGAATTAAAATATCTTCAACTCTGGGTTTGTCTGTATATGATTAATTCTCTGGTTCTCACTTTTTCCTTACTTTCTCCTAACATAATTAGAGAATGGAAAATGAAGATATATATTTAGGGCCTGGCATTTAGAACTATTCTTTTCATCAAAGAGTGTTTGCCAAATGGAGAAGGAAAAGGTAGCTTTACAAATGTATTTTTTTTTTCTTATTTTATCTTTCTGTGAACTTTCTTTAGAAGTCAGGTGACATTATTATGCCTTCTCCATGTACCTAAGATTATGAACATCTTTTTTACTGATGAAAAAATTTTCACATGTTTAATCCACAAAAGTGAGCATTTTCCTGTCTTTCCATGATTTAATGACAGGAAACGAGGGTAAAGGTAGAGGAAGTGTCATAGTGTGAAATGCCTCATATCTTCTCTAAGAGAATGTATTTGTACCAAAGCTCTAACAGGAAACTGATTGCAGCTCTGAATCATCATCATTGACATGTTGTCATTGCCTCATTGTCATCATTACAAGCAAATCCAGCGTGAACTTGAGTACCTACGTATACTATGTACCTTGTGCCTTACATAGAGTACCCCACTGAAATTTCACAACAATGTTTTTGGTAGTCATTGTTACACCTAATGTATGAAATATATATTCACTGAGACTAATAGAAGTTAAGTAATTTCTCTCAAATTCACACCTCTGGGAACTGTCAGATTCTGACTTATTTCCAGGTTTCTCTCATTTTAGATTCTAATTTCCCTTTTATAGCTGCATCCCACATTTTAACTACTTGCTTTTTGTTATAGTAGTTACTACAGAGGTTGCCTGGAACCCTTGCAAAAGAGCTGACATTCTGGGATACTGGTAACATCCATGAAAAACAAATCTCTGATGAAAACTGGATTATAAACCTAATCCCAGAGATACAAACGTTCTAAAAAGTCATAAACTAAGAAGAGAAACTGATATACTTGAGATCAGCAGAACTCAATAAAACATTAAAATTATCTAGTGGCCATGTTATGGAAAAGTAAGGACAGCATGGGCCTGAGGTTTCAAGCTAATAATAAATGTGGGTATAATTTTTGTAAGTGAGATATCTGCCTGAGGTATGGCCCACATCTGTAAATGTTACAGGAAATTTTAACAGAAAATTATTGATGGCTGGAAGACTAACCAAAAGATCCACCTAACTGCTGTGATTTAGTCATATCGTATCTGAAATATGAGGCTTTTAGTTACAATGAAACATAGAATGAGAATAGAAAAAGCTGATAGGCTCATTGCATTTTTTTTTTCCTGCATTGATGAAGCTTTTCTATAGAGAACACATAGTTGGTGTCGTGGCCAGATTGTGAAGTATTGATACTTGAGGCTTCATGATTGTATTCCTGGGAAATTCTGACCAGTGGAAGTTTCTGTGGTCTTAAATAAAAAGTTAGAGTTATTCACTATTATTTCCTATAGCTAAAAGCTATGAGGTTAAATTTAGAATGAATATTTAAATTTTATGCTGAAAAGTCTACTCCAAGATGAATATATATATGTATGTATTTATACATATATTTATATTATGCATTTTCTTTTTTGAGTTGGAGTCTCACTCTGTTGCCCAGGCTGGAATGCAGTGGCATGCTCACGGCCGTTGCAGCCTCAACCTGCTAGGCTCAGGCGATCCTTCCACCTCCTTTCCAATAGATGGAAATACAAGTGTGCACTACCTTGCCTAGCTAATTTTTTAATTTATTTTAGAGACACAATCTCACCTTGTTGCCCAGGCTGGTCTCAAACCCCTGGGCTTAAGCAGTCCTCTCTCCTCGGCCTCCCAAAGTGCTGGGAATACAGGCTTGAGCCACTGTACCTGGCTGAATGTATTTCATATCTGTTTATATAGCTATTTATTTAGATTATGAAAAAGGACTTCCAGATTTAATGTCTGCTACTTCATGAAGGTTTCCCGGTTGGATCTCTACAAAGCATGTTATTGATTTTAATTACATTTTGAAATTTACCTTCCTTCTTCACTGGTTGTCACCAACTATTCATGTTGACATTATGACAGTAAGAAGCAGAAACTAGTGATTTAAGTATTTGTATCTTAAGGAAGTTTTACTGATAGAGTGTAATTAATGTTACATTTAGAATAGGTGCTCATATTCTCAACTCACTTTTGCTTTTCATTTAATAAATTTGTTTTAATTGGTTATCATCTAGTATAAAGGTTTGTGTTGAGTACTAATTTTTTTTTTTTTTTTTGGTGAGAAAGCAGGATTTATTGAGGAGAGAAAAGCTCCCATAGTGGGAGGGGGCCCAAAGGGGTTGCCCCAAGTACTAATTTTTAAAACTAATTTTTAGCTTGCACAAAGCAAGCTAAGGATTAGTTGTATTCTGGTTAGAATTAAGAAGATGAGATTAATGGATATGTTACATCTGTATAGAGCTTTACAGTTTACAAACTGTTTTCATAGTCATTGAATTTCATTTTTTTAACACTTCACTTTGATGTCACTGAAAGTAATGTTTACAGAGACTCTAAAAAGAAGAAGAAGTAATACAAACTTATTAGGAAATACGTAAAATGGGAGAGAATGAGTTTTCTTTTTTCAAAGTTTTCAGAATTAAGAAAATTAATATTTGCCAGGAATGCAGTTAACTTGTGAGTGATAATTTCTTGATATCTCAATATGTTTTAGATGCCACCTATTTTAGAAAAAAAAGAAATAGCAAAGTTGTTTTTATTTTAAACAATACAGAATTTATTCTTGAAATATTAAAACTCATGAACTCAATACCTAAAAGTAATATTTACTTCTCTGATGCAGTGTTCCAGAAGGAACATTCTATTTCTTGGTTAGTGATCATAGTGCCTAACCATGATCCCAAATTCAGCAAGATCATAGAAAAGACTTTTTCCACGTCAATTCCATAGATAGAAAAACAAAGGCCCTGGGAGAATGAGTGACTTACACAGTATGTAACCTAAGAGGCTGCAGAACAGAAGCTGGAATGCTATTCTCTTTGTGCTCCTGTCCTCAACTGCCATGGATGGATGGGCAAACTCAGTCTCTGCTGACAGTCAATAATGAAGTAAATTTTAGAGCTCTGAAATTGTAATGGATTCATGGCTTTTTCAAAGTGACTTGTGGGTAGTTAAGAGTCTACTCAGTAAAAGCTGCAACTGTTTTCTCAGCTCAGTTCAGCCACGTCAATTGTTTGTTGATGCTTAAAGGCAACTCCCTGGATGTCACTGATTTTATAGAAGCTTAATTCTCATGATCTTTGCTCATGCAGAATAGTTAATAGTTTTGTGTTCTTGATGGAAACTTATCTAAAATTATTTTTATTGAGGACTTACTATGTATAATAATATCTAAATTTTATGGATGTCCTACATTTATAGAGTGAAAATTGCTTTTAGGCAGGAAAGGATACATGTAATAGAACCACTATTGGGATTGCCAAAGTATGCATGTTAATAATATGGTCATCCATATCTCTGTTGCGCAAACACCTCTCCCGTGCAAATCTATTTGTATATCAGAGAAGAAACATTTGGTAAGTGTTAGGAAAGATCTTTTAAAAATAGTTAAGTCAGTTACAGCATGGTTATTGTTGACATCAATAAATTTACCAACTATTTTGTTTACTTTTTGTTTGTTTTCATTCATCTATATTAAAGCCCAATTTGCATACAGCAAAGAATACCTATTTTTAAGTATGCAGTTCTAGGGATTAATTTAGTTTCATGTTGATGTTTTGCGCAAAGTGTCTTCTACAGGCAATAATTCTAATCATTTAAAAATGAATGCAAGAACCATCTAAATATTAGTAAAAGGCAGTAAATTAGTATGTGGTGTGAGATAGAGATGTTATTTTACTTTCCTGTAAAAGAAATATCTCTGTATCAATGTATAAATTCCCAATGAGCTTTAGATTAGTATTTTAAAACTTTCTTAAAGTTACCAAATGTTTATATTATAAATTGTTAACAACAGGGATGACACAAAGCAAGTGCTCAGTAAATGATGACTCTTTGTAGTGATATATCACACAACTGTATGAACTACGAATACTTTATTTTTATCCCCTCTGCATTCACCAGATGATGCTATGGGACCACAGGGATGTTGAGTAATTTGCCCAAGATCACATAGCTAGTTAGGTAAACCTGGGATGTGCAAAAAGTTATTTCCAGAACCTGGATATTCTTAATTTCTACATTCTGTAAATATTTAAATAAAATAATAAAAATAAAATAATAATAATAATAAGTAATTTCATCTCAGCCTCTGGGATTCTTTCTGAGCCTTGATTGTTTCAATATACCCTTAGGGTTTGCTCTCAGTTCCAATATTTATAGAAACTCTTGCAACCAGAGCTACTGTGGGGAACATTATGCAAACATTCTTTATTACCCTATGTATCATATTAGAAGTATTTCATTTGCCAGAAAGTGCAAAGCAGAGAACTATAATTATAAGGAAATAGAGATCGTGAGGCTGAAGTTAACGTGTTCAAAACTTGGGAAAAAAATGGATTCTGAGACTAATATGCATAGAAAACTGACAGATTCAAACCTTAATTTAAGGTTGACTTAATTTTGACTTGACTTAATTTTAACTTCATATGTATTGCCCAAACCGCTAGAAGTAGAACACAGCAAAAATTGTGTTTTCAATTTCACTTCCTATGGATTTTGAACTTTCTTGCTATCCAAATAAGAAAGTCTTTTGACCCCTGACTTCACATCACTTGTTTAAACTGCATTTTTATTTTCCTACGAATTAAAAACCTTATCTTTTAGCAACGAGACCATTAGAGGAACAAATCTTCCTTGAAAGTGTTGTGAAACAGGTTTCATTTTCATCCTTGTGTAATTTTATTTCCAAACTGAGAGCCAACTGGAGCATGTCAGGAACAGCTGATGAGTGGATGAAGTAATGACTTCTTACATAACAAGATTAGTTTTCTCATTTGGAAGAATAAAGGGAAGAGGAATACGAGCTGGTATTTTGCTGTCAGAATACCTGTTACTCATGCATGGAAATCTTTCTGGAAAAACAGCTTGCCTTCAAATGTTCATATATTGGAAAGATAGGAGTATCGGTTGTGGATGTACATAGTAAATAACAAGAAGAGAGAAAGGGCTAACTAGACAAACAACTAAGACATAAACAGAGGGAAAAGGTACAGCTTGTTTACATAAGAGGAACAAAAATGTGAAAAATACTTAAGCTTTAAATTATTTACGCAAATACAGTGGAGAATGGAGGAAATTATCTTGGTAAATCAGGCTTCCAACCCTACAGGTAAGTAAAATATATGAGATCTGAGATTTTTAAAAATACTGTGGGCTTTAATTGATCATTTTCACTAATTCAAACTAAATTAACTAAATTTTAAATCCATAAGAGTTACAGGCACATGGCACAAAACAGAATCCTGGTTTCAAGTAAAAATTAATTCAAGAAGTGTAGACAGCTACCAAAATAGACATATACACATGCACTCAGTCATGTTTAATCATAATGTCATTGGTGCTTTGTTATTGTTCATGAAGACAAAAATTACCTAAGATGTAATACATATTGAAAATGTACAAAGACATCATTGAATGTAGGTGACTATTTGATGCATAAAACAAGAAAATGAAAAAAGTACAAAGTTGTGAACACAACTGAAAAGTAATGGCATAAGATACAATGCATTTCATACTACATTTTAGTGCACTTCTCTGATCTGGACATTTGCAGAAAATTCGCTTCCTTGGTCACAGTTGTTTTTCTTCAGTATTCAGAGATTTTTGTCTCAAGAAGTTATGCATTGAGTTTAATTTTTTTCCCCATCTCACCACTCCTTGAAGCAGATGAAAGGCATATTTTTTATCTGCACATGTTTCTTTCTGGCTTGTTTTTGGTGTCTTGTGCTTTGTAACACTAGCTTGATTACATCCCCCATGAATTAAGGACATGAGGAGACATCTCCTTCTGTAGGCCATAGATAAATCTTTTTAAGTATAAAGAGAGAGCTAGATTAAGGAAGCCTGACACTATTTTTGGGCCTAGCACAAGAATATATATCATATGTCTGAATATTTGAAGTCATGGGCCAAATTAGCAAATAATTTATCAGGGCTAGATATGAATTTAGAACTCTCAGATACCTTGGAGTTACAGAATATGGCAGTGCTAGAAGAGGTGGTCATCTATCCAACCTGCAGTCTTTATTTCATATTTGTCACCTTGGATCCCTCTTAGTATTTAACAGCGACTTGCATACATACTCAAGGTACCTCAGTCTGCATATCCAAGTTCCATTCTAACCACTAATGAAATAGCTGTGGCTAGATATCTGCATTGAGTACATTCCGACAGGCAATTGTGTTTGAATTTCTTTTGCCCAGAATTATAGAATTTTAGAATTAAGCACCATGTAGAAATTCTTGCCCTTAACCATGATTATTCTTTCTACCATATGTTTTCTCTTGCTTGTGTAATCTGATCTAATCTTTAAATCAGTGGTGTCTGATAGGCTTGACAGGTATGTTGCTGAATAAAGAAAAATAAAGTTGAAGGATGTCTGTGTTAATTAAAATAAGCCAAGCACAGAAAGACAAATATCGCATGTTCTCACTCATATATGGGAGCTATAAAATGTCGAGGTAGAGAGTAGAATAATGGATACAAGAGACAACAAAAAGAGACAGGTGATGAAGATAAGTTGGTTAATAGGTACACAAATACAGTTAGATGGAGGGAATTAGTTCTAGTATTCAATAGTAGTGTAGGGAAATTACAATAAACAGTAATTTATTTTATATTTCAGAATAGCTAGAAGAATTGTAATGTACCCATAGAAAAGATAAATGTTTTAGATGGTGGTTATCACAATGATCCTGATTTGATTCTTACACATTGTATATATGTATCAGAATATTACATGTACCCCCAAAATATATGCAACTATAATGTATCAATTAAAAACTTGGCCTTGTGCTGTGGCTGACACCTGTAATCCCGGCACTTGGGGAGGCTGAGACGAAAGGACTGCCTGAGCCGAGGAGTTCAAGATAAGCCTGGGCAACTTGGCGAGACCTCATCTCTGCAATAAAATTAAAAATTAGTTGGACATCGTGGCACGCACCTGAAGTCCAAGCTGCCTGGAAGGCTGAGATGGAAGGATTGCCTGACTCCAACAGGTCAAGGCTGCAGTAGCTGTGAGTGTGCCACGGCTCTCCAACCTGGATGACAGAATGAGACTCCAACTCAAAAAAATAAATAATGAATAATAAAACTAATAAACAAGTAAAGAAAACAAACAAAAAACCCCCAACAATTATCCCCCTTGGATTAGCCACTGTAGTCGGGTCTGTTACCTGTACCCAACTACAATTTTAAGAGACACAATAAGCCTTAATTAAAAAACTGTTGTCAGGGCTCGGTGGCTCAGCCTGTAATCCCGTGCTTTGGGAGGCTGAGGTGAGTGGATTGCCTGAGCCTGCAGGTTCGAGACCCGCCTGGGCAACTTGGTGAGACCTCATCTCTACAATAAATTTAAAAAAAATTATCCGGGCATGGTAGTGCGCGCCTGTAGTTCCAGCTACTTGGAAGGCTGAGGCGGAAGGATCTCCGGAGCCCAGCAGGTCGAGGCTGCGGTGGCTGGGAGCAGACACTGCACTCCAGTCTGGGTGATAGAGTGAGACTCCATCTCAAAAGATGAATTAAAAAAACAAAAAACAAAAAAAACTATTGTCATAAAGTTGAGGAACATGGCTTATTCAGAAGTCAAGTCAACAAATGATGGCCAAGGGCATGCTGTATGTAAGGTTCTTGGTGGAGAGCAGCTACAAAACAGCAATGTCCTTGAGTTCATTGCTCATATAGTTAAAATGGAGGTTTAAAAGGAGAGAAAACCCGAAAAACTGAAAACAAAACAGGTATTTATAACAAATACTTTCAAGGATGTAAATGTAGTGAAGTGATAGACCACTCATGGTAGGAGGTCTTCACCAAATGTGATTGGTGAAGTTCGCTGTGAACAAATGGTGCTTAGTGCGTGAACACTGTACAGGACAGGTTCTCACATGTGTAGCTGTACACCCATGTCAACCCGAAAATGCTATTTTTTGAGGCCTTGTATTTCCACTAGCAGACTTCTCCTGTCGCTTTAACCTTGCTGTCTCTTTGCTTGCCTTCTTAAAATGTCTTAAAACAATAAATAAACAGAAATATATAAGCAAAGAGGTATAAACAGGTTTTCTGGTTTTTAGTACCAGGGATAAACAGTGGATTTTTTCCCCCATTTTTCTCTCTACCATTCTTGCAGTCACCATTGCAGAGGGGTTTATTATAGATTCATTAATGTTATTTGTATTTTTTATACACAATTACTGCTTTACTAGTGTGCATCCTGGTCTTTCAATTTCAGAACCTTTCTTGCAAAGGAATCCAGCAGAGTTCTCAGGTTGTAATTATGCTTCCAAAATAAAAATGCTTTGTGGGGTGTAATCTATTTTTCAGTGATTCTCTCTACACCACCAAGATGCATTGTACCTTATTTCACAATATTTACAGGGGAAAAGTCCCAGTGACTAGGCATCGCTATGTATCTGGATCATAACATGGATTCTCATATTTAGGGCAGTACCAGAATCTAAAGTGAGGTTTCTGTTGAAGAAAATTTCATAATAGCCTTTCCTTTTCTTTTTTGCTAATCAGAGTCTCACTCTGTTGTCCCGCTGGAGTGCAGTAGCACGATCATGGCTACCGCAGTCTCCATCTGCAGGGCTGAGGTGATTCTTCCACCCCAGCCTTCCATGTAGCTGGGACTACAGACACATGCCACTATGCCTGGCTATTTTTTGTTTGTTTTTGATTGTAGAGACAAGGTGTTGCCATGTTGCCCAGGCTGGTCTTCAACTCCTAGTTCAGGCAATCCTCTCGCCTCAGCCTCCCAAATTGCTGGAATTATAGGTGTGAGCCTCCATGTCTGACTCATAATATCCTTTTTTAAAAAGTGTTCTTGAAAAGAAGTTAGTTGCAAATATAAAAGTTCCTCCAGATCTGGGATTCCCAGCAATTTTTTATGAGGGGATTATTTTCTTTATATGACATTGTCTGAAAGGATGGGAAGGACACAGAACCACCATTATTGAACCACTATTCTTGATATTACTTGTTGTTAGAAATGTCATTGAGACATGGAGAGAGTGTGCAAAACATAGGGTTGACTGGTGAAACACCTATCGCTTTCAGATTCCAGATTCTTTACTTTTTGGCATTGGGTCACCCTTTCCTTTCTGAGACTTGATTTTCTCACCTCTCAGGTGAGAAATTATCTTTAACTTGATGTGAGAATCTAATTAGATAACTCACTTCCACAACTACATGAGGAATGGGTTGTGGCATGAAAGTACTTGCTCTCTATTAATTTATGTCTAAGCATGTTAACCCTAATCACTGCCATTTTCTTGCAGTTTTCTTGTTCATGTCGCTACACCGTCTTGCATTTTTTTCCCACAGGAGAACTCAGTCACTAAATTCACTCCTATATCTCCGTATTAGTCATCTCTTATTTTTGCTTTCTTCCTTGTTTATTTTAAACATTGTGGGCAAATTTCAGTGAGTCTGTTGTTAATCCTTACCCCTCTATTTGGTGAAACCCCAACTGGGTACCACTTTTGCACTCTTATTCAGGCTGTGGAAAACTGTTATAGAAAACTACAAACTGGTGTTTGTGTCACTACAAAAGAATGATACCTACGCTCAATTGGAACTTCAGTACTTCCTCAATACTTTCATATTATTTAAATTCTTTCTCATTTCCGTTATCTGTGGCAGCTATTCCAACCCTCTCTGAATTTCCTGCCTTGGTGAATGTCTAACATACATTCTCAGCTTACACTTCACATGGAAAATATAAGAGTTAGGATGAAAACCTAGGCAACTTACTGCCATCAGTTTCTAGACTGCATCCACACCCATCCTTTCCTCTTTCTCCTCCTGTCTGCATCTTACCTAAAGTAAATTCTTCCATCTGTGCCAGGATTTTAATTTTTTCTGCTTCTTCAAGAAGACATTTAATAGGTATTCTCTCTCTCACTCTTTTTTTCATCTCCTTTCTGTCTCAAAGTTTCTTCTACTTTTTAATTTGATATATTCTCTTTTAGCTTAAAAAAAGAACAGCAGCAACAATAAACAAGTCAACAAAAGTCCACAATTTAATCCTAACTCTCCTGCCACATATCAGCTTATTTCTCTCTTTCATAGTCAAACTTTAACATGTGTGTGTTCACTTGATTTGTTTCTTCAAATCTCACTCATTCCCTAAGCCACAGCTCTCTGCCCTCTTCTCTCGCTATTCCACTTCACCTGCTGTCTCCAAGGTAACCAATGACATCCTTGTTTCTATATCTAGAGCTACTTTTTACACCCACATCTGACTTGAAGTCTCTGCAGTATTTAGCAATATTGATTAGTCCTACTTGTAAAACTTTTTTGTTTTATATTCCAGACAACATCTTGAACATAAAAATCTAGCTCACATCTTTCCTGAGTGTTCTTAGACCAATCAGAAATATGAAAACAAGCCAAACATGGTGGCACACACCTATAGTTCCAGTTTCTTGGTAGTCTGAGGCAAGAGAATTGCTTGAGCCCAGGAGTTTGAGGCTGCAGTGCACTATGATTGTGCCACTGCACTCCAGCCTGGGTGCCTGTCTCCAAGAGAGAGAGAGAGAGGGAAGGGTAAAGAGTGGTGGATGAGGGAGGGAAGGAGGGAAGGAAGGAGGGAGGCAAGAAAGAAAGGAAGGAAGGAAGGGATTGATGGAAGGAGGGAGGAAAGGAGGGAGGGAAAAATTTCATGAAAACAAAGTATGACACAATTACAATGATAAAAAATAATATGAGTAGTGGATCAGAAATTTTATATTATAGTTAGAATGTAGAAAGCAGAGAGTCAACAGATGCAAAGACCAATGTGAATCAACCAGGAAGTTTATGCAGTAAATACTGCTAGAACACCTGAGAGAGATACATCTTCCTCATTTCTTTTGTAAACCAAGTATGTACCAGTTGAAGTTTGAAGTCAGGATAAATCCTGAGAATTCTTCCTTAAACACAGAAAGTGATTCATGTGAGCACTGCTGCTAGTGAATATCAGAGAATGAGAAAGAAGTGTTGCAGAACTTAAGGGTACCCTTGACCAGAAGTTAGCAAACTTTTAAAATAAATGATCGTTTAGTAAATATATTAGGCTTTGTGGTCAATACTGTCATTACAGTGTGAAAGCACCCATAGATAATACATAAACAAAAGAGCATTGCTGTGTTCCCTTACATTAAAAAAAAATTTTTTTTGTCAAAAAGAAAAATACAAAGAAACATAGCTTCATTTTACTGATAGTAAAATGATTCCTCCTCTGCCATATTACAACTTTCTTACTCTGACAAGTACAGAAGGCTGGCTTCCTGTTTTTAATCGATGCAACCTGTGGGAAGATTACCTGTTGACATGCACATTTATTTATATGGAAATTGCAGTTGACCATCCAATTCAAGAGAGGGAGCATCTAGATGAGGCCTACACAACTCATGAGAAAACAGATTTTGTTATGCATACTATTAAGCATAGTACTTCATTTATATTCACCAGTGGTGGACAAAAACATACCATCAAAGGCAGTCAATACTATCAAAGAGAAAAACCATGATAACTGAAAAAAGCAGAAACAACACAAACAAAAACAAAACCAGCCTTGGAGGAAATAGAGATAACAGAGAATAAAAAAAAACTTACAAATAATTCTGATTGTCCTTATAAAGATTTAGGTGTGAGTTGAATCTATTGGAAAGCTTAATTATAAATTTAAGAAGTGACTGTGGAAATGAAAAAGGTAATTGAAATCTGAAAGGTAAAAATAGACATAGTTATGGCATTATAGTAGGAGAAATTATCATGAACAACAGCAGCAAGTCATCTGAAAGAAAAAAAAAACTAAGGAAATCTGATAGATTTCAGACAAAAAAGAAACAGAAATGAGAATTATGAGGAAAGCTAAGTAAAAGAATATGAGATAAATGTTCAGTTCATGACTAAAAGGAGTTTTAGATGGAGAATAAAGTGACACTAATTTGCCTTATCTTACATTCTGCATGCATGAGTGGAAAACTCGTCTTTTATTATTGTCAAGATCAATGAAAATAACCTAAACAGTAAATTTTAGAATATCAAGGTTAAAGAGAAAAATCTTAAAACCATCCAGAAATAAATAAATAAAACAAAGTAATTGCATTAAATTATGTTGGTTTGAAATGACTGTCACTCAGAAAGACATCAGACTTCTCATCAGCAATACTGGACTCTAGAGCAAGGGCTTCTAAGTCTGAAGAAAAAAATGTATTGAACCTAGAGTTCCCCATCAGTATACATTATCAATCATACGTGAGGACAAAATACACACTTTTTCAGACATAGAATAACTCAAACTTTGCTGTGCATTTACTCTGTGAAAACAATCACTTGAAGACATTTTCCAGAAGATAAAGAGGCACCTCCCCCACAAAATAAGGCAATATGCAAAACAAAAATGACATTAACAACTGAATCTAATCCAGAAGACGGAAAGGATGCTTGAAAGAAGTTTTCAAAGGCACCATCTCATATCTCTGTGAGTTTAATACCATTTTTTGATTCTATGGTATATAATGTTCTATAATCATCTGTTAAATTCTATATAACGGTTTAACAGTTTAACATTTTTAGTGCTAAGCTATAGGAATGGAAAAAGTTTTCTTTAAAATTTTTATTTATAAAAGGAATATAAAAGTTATAAGCTTTAAAAATAATAATTTCTATTAATTTTTTTGAGGAATAAAAGGGAAGATGGACAGAAGCTAAGCAACTGTTTTTTTTATCCAGTGGGAAAATATGTAATATTGAGTTCCAACTTAAGAAAAATAAATTATATTCTTTTATGTAAAGAAATAAATAAAAGCCAGGCTCGGTGGCTCAGCCTGTAATCCTGTGCTTTGGGAGGCTGAGGTGAGTGGATTGCCTGAGCCTACACGATCAAGACCCGCCTGGGCAACTCGGCAAGACTTCATCTCTACAACAAATAAAAAAATTAACCGGCTGTGGTCGCGCGCGTCTGTAGTTCCAGCTACTTGGAAGGCTGAGGCGGAAGGATCTCTGGAGCCCAGCAGGCCGAGGCTGCGGTGGCCGGGAGCGTGCCGCTGCACTCCAGTCTGGGCAACAGAGTGAGACTCCAACTCAAAAAAAAAAATTAAAAAATAAATAAATAAAAGTACCAACCTGAGAAGAAATTAAAATGATTAATTAGCAAAGATTTGGGCATGAGGAAAACAGAGTTGAGTGATTGTATAAATTTCCTAAGTTTTTCATCTTCTATATGGGAAATTATACATATATATATATATATATATAAAGTTGATAAATTATATAATTAATTTTTTAGTGTAATATTTGAAAGTTAATCTCCAGGTTTCTTAAAAAGTGAAAGATTAATAGTAGTTAACTCTGGAGTAGAGGAGGAAGATTTTAAAGTTTTTAAAAATAATTTTTCCTGTTTTCTCACAATGTCCTTAAAGTATTTTATAATAAACATTTAAATATAAGTTTAAAATATGTATTATTATCTATTCAGACAATGGAATATGGCACAGATGTTAGCTAAAATAGCATAGCTCTTTGTGTACTGATAGGGAAATATATCCACAGTCTTTCAAATAGAACAAGTAAGTTGCACAATATATAAAATGATCCCTACTGTATAAATATGTGTGTTTATGCATATAGATATATGTATTTATATATGCATAGAAGATATCTGATGTGGTAAACACCAAAATATTACTAATAATTTTTAGGATTGAGATTGTGTCAGGTGGAGGAAACAGGACTCTATTTACTTAATCCATATTTTACCACTTGAATCAGATGATAAGAAACACATATCATTTATATATTATAAGTAAATAAAAGCTTTTATTACTTGGCTTCCATGACACTGCATTTCTCCCCTATGACTTGTCTGTCCCTTCTTTCTCAGTATACTTTATTTTGCAGATATGCTATATTATAAATCTAAGTTATTAGCCCTAATATCTCTGGAACTCCAGCCTTACATATTTAACCTCCACCAGCTGTGTCTACTTGTATGTCCCACAGCATCTCAAACTTGCATTTCCAAAACAGAATTCTCAATCTCTGTGTGCTTTTCCTCACCAGCCAAAGCTACCTGTGCCATGGTTAACTTTCTTTATTTTCTTTATGAACAAGACCTCTAACCCATCATTACCAAAGCTAGATCATCAATCCCTTACCTTTATGACTGACCATATACAATTAATCACTAGATATATTTGATATATTTGATAGTTTATATATATAGTTTAGGTGCCTTTTCTATAGTTTAGGTCAGATCTTTGGTTACCTCCCAAATCTATCAATTTTTCTTTCTTATACAGCTCCACTTTTGCCAAAATGCTTAACATATTTTACATGACCGTTCATCATCTGGCCACTGGTTTACTTCTTCATGACTCCCTTCCTTTGCATAGCCTGTTTACAAAGGCAGGACAACTTTTATTCTCATAAGTTTGGCTGTTCTACCTTTCAGGTTTAGGCAAATATTGTTTTCTGTTGAAATTTCTTTTCTTACATCCCTGCTTGGCCAACTCTTGCTTTGCTCTTCAAGTTAGCAATTAGATATCCTTCTTAAAGCATCCTGTGCCTGTCCTGTCTTGTCTTATGGGCATTTATTTATTTATCCATGTTTCTTACTAGGGTTATCATATCTCCATTACCTAAACAGACACCTAAATTATACCTGAACTGTAGACCAGGTACCTAAACTATATGCCTAAATTACAGACCAGGTTCCTAAACTGTATACCTAAACTGTAGACCAGGTACCTAAACTATAGACTATGTACCTAAACTATAGACCAGATACCTATACTATATACCTAAACTATAGAAAAGGTACCTAAACTATATACATAGACTGTAGACCAGGTACCTAAACTATATACCTAACTTATAGACCAGATACCTAAACTATATACCTAAACTATATATATAGGCCAGGTACCTAAACTATACCTAAATTGTAGAGACTTGATAATTTTGTATGAAGTGGAATAGTGAGTGATGTGCATCATTTTCCTAAACAGGACCTGACTTATTAGATGGACCAGATAAATGGCAGTTATTAATTTTTGAATCACTTTACAAACCTAGTCACTACTAATGATTAATAGGTAGGAGAAACCTTATCATTAAGGAGTTTATTATAAGCCAAGAATTCTTGTTACCTCAAAATAAAGTACCAAGTTAGAGAGTAGTTTCACTAAAGATTATAGGTACCCTCCCAAAGCTCAATGAACCCACCTGGTTTAGGGCATCTTTGGCCCACATACCATTCAACCACGTGGTTACCTTCACTATGACCTGTTGTAATCCTAGAGAAATACCTCCCACTATTGATGTGCTCAGTTATGTGCTTTTGACATGTGCTAGGTAGTGGTGTTCACCCTACATTTGATGCCACTGATAGAGGTTTGAGGGAAAACACTAAAAGTGTCAACTTGTTCTGACTAGAGCTCATGGGAAGATCATGGATACTCTTAAATTCCCAGTTTTCTTGGAATTCTGCAGCACACATGCTTCCTCTGCTGGGTACTACAGGGCACACCAAGGAACTTTGTTCCAGGAAAGTGAACTATTGCTTTGATGCCCTTATTTTATGAGAGATAAGTGTGAAAGTGACCTAAAAAATGGGACTAAAGGGTCTGAGTTTGGAAAATTATTCTGAACCAGGATATCAGCTAGTGAGGGAGTGATGAGAATGCCAGTTGCCTACAGACTGGACACATTGGGGGAAGTTAAAATCCTGCACAACACCCTTTGCTGGAAGAGGAGGAAAACCCTAGTCCAAGCTAGTTCATTGCCAGGCAAGTTTCAGGAGACTATACCTGGATCAATCATCAAGCAAACCTGTCTGTCTTCCCGTGAAGATTATTAATGCCTACGTAAAATACCAGCAACAACCAAAAGACTCAAATACTCAATCTATGGATATGTATGTATAAAAACATTTATGAAGAAGCTGTGGAAGGATGCATATCAAACTTCAATATTAAAGGTGGTAGGAATGTGGGATATTTAATGCTTTTTCATATGTCTGTGTAAAATGTTTGCTTTACTTTCCAAGGACATCAGTATGCATTTAGAAGTTCTGTATTCATACAGTAACTGTGTTTTCTTTAATGCTATTTTTTCACGCTTTATTCCTGGGTTAATTTCATTTACTTTTGCATTGGACAACGAGTGATTGAAAGGAGGGGGAAAAAAAGACCAAAACCAGTATTAATCATGTCTTTATTTTATCCTAAAAGGATAACAGATTACTGATCCCCAACAGTTCAAATCTTGACTTGAATGGCCTATTAGCAGATGCAATTAGGAAGTCTGTTCAGTTCAACTTAATAGTCCACTCAAGTGAGTTACTAGACTTTAAACCCCCAACATTTGTTGAGAACCTAAATGTGCTTTGAGAAATAAAATAAAACTTTCTCTCCACTCCCTATGAGCTCCCAAAGAGATGTACATTATAAACATCATTGAAAAATCTTTGCAAAACATTTTCCAAGATCCAAATACATTATAAATGAGTACACCTAAAACTCAAAAGAGATTATGGGTTTTGTAACTGAGAGTGGAAAGTGACCTAGGAGATTATTATGGTCCTTTATTTTTGCTGATTCCTACAAAAAATAAATGTGGGCAGTCTGGTTATCACCCCATATGTCTACTAGTTTCTTCCTTTACTTCAGTCCATTTTAGTATCCTCTATGATGATGACATGGGATTAGATAATAGCAATGAGGGAACCAAGAAGAATCAAAAGGGAGTATTCTACTTTTTGAATCTAAATGAGTGGTTGATTCAGATAAATTAATTTGGCCTTTTATTTTGCAGATTCTGAATTACTTGTATCTCAACTCAACACTGTAAACACATGTGTTTATTATCCCCTTGCTTTGTGTTTGTATAGTAATTAAAATAAAGTAGACGGTATTATTTTCTGTATGTAAATATAGTTTGGGGTTGAGTGATTAGTTTTCACTTTCATCTGACTGATTTGGAAGTGAGAGGCTACCTTTGTGGTGAAAAGGGCTTCTCTTAGTACTAGAGAAAATGATCTGGAGAAGGAAGGCAGCACTATGTACGAGGGGGAAAAAAAGGAGAGAGAGTATAAAATAACTTATTGTACATATTATCCTTATTGTTATTTAAAGTATGGATATAAAATGATTTTGAGGGTACCTGCATGATCAATGTTTGTATACCTAACCCTGAATTGTACCCTACATCTTTATAATAAATACATAAACTTTTAAAAAAAGAAAAAACAATTTTTGAAAAATTTGGAAGAGGAAAATGACAAGAAAAAGGATATGAGAACTAAAAGCTACCCATGTCTTTGATTCTTAATATAAGAGATTGTTTACATGTTATTTATGGAAGAATTTGAACATCTGTTTTGAAGGAGGATTCTTAAAAAATTATTTTCCTTAAGAGAAATCATCAAGCCTAAATTCAGAGCTGCATGAAGAAAATAGAAGGAGAGATAAACAGGGGTTATAGAAACATGTAAAAGTGGGTACAAAACAAGTCTGTGTTGGAAAACTGGTGCTGTGATCTATTCTTAGTATTCTAGCCAGTGAGAACAAAATGGGTTTTTCAGGGTTAATCTTTTGTACTGAATCTAGAAAATAGTTAATTTATATGTAATGTCCACAGACATACACACAAAAGCAAATTTCCTTTTTTTTAATAATCAATATTTTTTATTATGATAAGGCAAATTTCTTGATCAGACTAATCAAATTGAAAGATCTTCATACATCAAAATCAGATAATGGGATTTATAGTTAAATATAAACTTTTAATCACATCTACAATGTCTCTGCACATTGATGACAACTAATTGTGTTTGTTTATTTAGTCATGAATCTGAACACTGTATCTTTTGGTGTAATTAATGTTACCAAGACTGGTAACTTTGAAACATTTCGGAGCTTTAAACTGGTGGTAAGATAGAAACCCTATGACAGAATAAGCTGGGCGTGGAGGCTCACGCTTGTAATTCCACTTTGGGAAGTGGAGGCGAGAGGATTACCTGAGTCCAGAGGTTCAAGACCAGCTTGGGCAACTTGGTGAGACCCCCCCACCCCATCTCTACAATAAATCAAAAAATTAGCTGGGGGTAATGACATGAGCCTGTACGCCCAGCTACTTGGAAGGCTGAGGCAGAAGGATTGCCTGAGTACAGCAGGCTGAGGCTGTGGTGGCTATGAGCATGCCACTGCACTCCAGCCTGGGCGACAGAGTGAGACTCCAACTCAAAAAGAAAGAAAGCAAGCCTATGACAGAATAGAAAGCTTTTCCCCCTGAAAGTGATTAACCATATCAGTGGTTTAGACTACATTAGGAGATGAACTTAAAAAAATTAGTTTGCTGAAAATGTGTTAAAAATCTTTATATTTTCATTTAAACATTTTTTGATTATTTAATAAAACTTTCTGTTGCCTTTTTATTATAGCACTAAAAATCACCCAATTCAAAACTTAATTACACTTAGCGTTTCTTGATCTAGAAATTATGTATGAAAGCTGTTTCTATATTCAAAACTAGATTATTCAAAAAGTTCTCATTATAGAAGCAACAACTATAATAACAATCTACTTATTTAATTGGGCTACCTGTAACTAAGTTTCAGCTTGACCTCTAAAATGTCAAGTGTTTTTAAGTGCTATATATAAACCGAAAAGGTTGTACTCCTTCTCAGTTGAATCTAATTTAGTAATACCAGGCCCTATGTTTTTTATAAATATGCAATTTTTTTTTTATTTTTTAGTGATTTCAAGGACTTAGAAATCTTAAAACAAAGTAGATCCATAGCCAGGTGTGGTGGCGTGCATCTGTAATTCTAGCTACTTGGAAGACTGAGGTGGAAGAATTGCATAAGCTCAGCAGGTTGAGGCTGTGGTGACTATGAGTATTGCATTGCATTCCAGCCTGGGCGACAAGAGTGAGACTCCAACTCAAAAAAAAAAAAAAAAAGTAGGTCCTCTGATCAGATTGCTTTTGAAAACTTGGCACTCTGTTAGGCAACTGTTATTATTTATATTAATAATAACATGTTAATATTAATAATCATTATTAATTATTGGATAACTGTATTCAAATAAATTATCAATAATTGAGAAAAGAAGCTTATGGTAATAAGCTTATTAAACATGTTATCTAACTCTTTGAAAGCCATAATTAGCTCTCTTTTATCACGGCTATGAAATTGAACAGTTTGAGTTGCTGAATATATTGTGAGTAAAAGAAAATTAAATGTAACCCAAAGACTTCATTGGATTTTCAGAATATTATTGATGCTCAGAATAATATAATTTGTTAGAAATATATATTCCAAAGGTTTTAAATTCTGTAAAATGTTACTTTTAATGTACTGTATCTTGGATAGTTTTGAGTAATTGAAATTAATTTAGAAGTTCAAACACCTGCTTTTAAATATAAGATTTTTAAATACTTCAGTTTGATTTGTCAAAAATGAGTTAAGGAAATATGCATTATTTGTCTGATCTGTATTCTATTATTATATTATTCTATACAATTATGTCCTCTCGTGCAGTATATCAATCACCACCATTCCTACTCAAATGAGAATTAATATACTTTTCTGAGGGGAAATTCCTGGAGTCTCTAATTTATAACTGTATTGTAAGATATATGGCAGTGACTCAACATTTGTTTCTTCATATTTTATTTAAAATATATTTAGTGTCTTATTAAATATTTTTGTTATTCTACATTTTTATTGATTAGTGACTGGTATTTGATTTTTAAATTGCAGTCTAGGTTTTATTATTTTTTATCTTTAACAATACTTTGTAAGGAAGATGCCATAAACGTTAAACATAATAGATGCAGACATACTTTCTCTCATTTAATAGTATAATTCTCTTTGTAAATATTATAACCTTATCTAAAATGTTGTATCCATGACAAACTAAAATGCAGACAGAATGAAACATTGAAATACAAAATTGTATAAATTTTTAAATAGAATAGATTAAATTATACATTGTTTTCTTTTACTTCCTTCTTTTCTATCTGTGTGTGAGTCTTTCTGCTAGCTTATGATTAGTACACAATCTATGATACCTGGAAAATGAGATTTAAATAATCATCTTATTATCTGAATATGGAACAGGGTCTATTTTGTAAAGGAAAATAATCTCCACTGTATATATAAATTTAGAGCTTAATGAGCACTAATTGGTTGAATGATTTACTATACTATACTAATACATCAGTTTAAAAATTCTGTAGCCATATTCAGCTTTGAGACATCACGTATACTTAAATGTTCTTTTTTTTTTGGTCTTGACTCATGAAAAGTATTCAATTTATAAATGCAGGTGACTGGATTATGTGTGCAGAAATACCTGAATATTATGTGAAAATGTTTTACCTATAATTAATAGTAATATAGGATATGAAAAATAGGCAGTGAATATTCTTTAGTATATGAAAATAAGCAAAAGCTATTATAGCAGTGGGATATAGACCCATGTTTACAGAAGTGATATCAGTCTTTTTTTTTTTCTAAGTCGGAGCCTCACTCTGTTGCCCAGACTAGAGTACAGTGGCATGCTCACAGTCACCGCACCCTTGATCTGCTGGACACAGGCAATCGTTCCATCTCAGCCTCCCAAGTAGCTGGAACTACAGACACACGCCACCACACACGGCTAATTTTTTGATTTATTGTAGACACGAGTTCTCACCAAATTGCCCAGGCTGGTCTCAAACCCCTGGACTCAGGCAATCCTCTCAACTTGGTCTCCCAAACTGCTGGGATTACAGGCTTGAGCCACCATGCCCAGCCTCAGTCTTTTTATAATAGATTATTCTGTCTTCCATCTGTTTTCTTTGTAATATATACTGAACATCTTCATTGTATACATTTTGTGAATTTTTTACTAATGATTTCATTTGGGTACATAGATTTGTTAGCTGTAAGATCATGCATTTTTTAAAAAGTGATGATATACGCATTATTGGCTTATTTCTTTTTTTATATATTCAATATTTTTTATTATGATATTGTGGGGTACAGTTAAGGATTAGGTATAGAAATATGCTTTGTTCAGGCACCCTTGTTGATAAGAGGTGTCTCCCCATCCCCAGACAGATATTTACTACCATTAATCCCATCTCACTACCCCTCCCCCCCATAGTTTCCCACCACTGTCAGTCATTTTCTTATGGTAATATGTTGTATGATCAAGGTCTACTATATGAGTGAGAATATGAGATAGTCAGTTCTTTGTTTCTGTGAGAAGTCACTCAGTATTATAGACTCTAGTTCCATCCAGGTTGCTGCGAAATTCATGATTTTGTTCTTTTTTATGGCTGCGTAGTATTCCATTGTGTATATGTACCACATTTTTTAAGCCAGTTGTCTTTTGATGGACAGCATGGTTGCTTCCAGGTTCTTGCTGTTGTGAACAATGCTGCAATAAACATACGTGTGCAGGTATCTTTTTAATAGAATGATTTGAGTTCCTCAGGGTATATTCCCAGTAGGGGGATTGCAGGGTCATATGGGAGGTTGATATTTAGAGCTTTTAGGAATCGCCACACTGCTTTCCACAGAGGTTGCACTAGTTTACACTCCCACCAACAGTGTAGAAGAGTTCCCTTTTCGCCACA
>CAUYQG010094278.1:0-19057 GCA_963574415.1 Tarsius wallacei
GACAAAAAGAAGGGGGAGAAGGAGAAGAAGGAGAGGGAAAATAGACAGGCATATCAACTAACGAATAAACAGAGCAACAAAGACAGTAAAATCAAACAAAAAATTTAAAACATACAGTCATTCAAACAAACAGACCAAAAAACCCTTTTGATGTACACCCTAAAAAATGCCCATACAGAAACAGAAAAAAAAAATTAAAACAACAGGAACAAAGCAAGTATGAAAACGTAAACAAAAACAGAAAGAAAGAGAGAAGAAAAAACAGAAACTAAAACAAAAAACCAACAAGGAAACAAATAAACTTGCTCTGTGACTGTTTCTGTAACTACAGATTCCTTTTGACTGCCTCTGTCACATTAAGGAGCAGCTCCAGTCTCCGGTCCATCCCCGCCACTTTTAGCTCAGGCTGATATTGATAGAGTTGCTTTCAGGGTGGGTCAGATGCCCCAGGTACCACTGTGGGAGGAAGGTGGATCAGATCTGGACTCATGCGACTTGTCTGCCACTGTCACTGCTGTCAAGTCTCCCACTCAGATCTGACGTGCCTATGCCTGTTCCATCATGGGAGAGGGGCATCCGTCTCTGAGTCCAATGAGGGGAGAACCTCTGGGTCCCAGGCTGGAGGCTGGACAGAGTTGGGCAGGGCAATGCAGGTCTCTGCACAGTCCTGAGACAGAGAAGATGGTGCTGGCTGGCGTCTCCTCACCAGCAGCAGGGTTCCGTTTCAGATTTCCATGCCCTGCCTTCTCCACGGTTCCTGCTGTTGATGCCCAGTCTGCTGCCACAGGTGATGGTGTGGGCCAGGTGCCAGTGGGGAGGAGCAACTGTTCTCTGCTGCCTCCTCTCAAGAGAGCCCCGAGGTGATCCTGTGCTGAGAACTCCAATCTCAGGGTGGGGGTGGATTGCAGTCACCTCCAGAGGCGAGCCCCAGATGTGTGAACCCAAGTCTCCCCTCCCCGGATGGACTTTCACTCACCCACCAGCGTACAACCACTCTGGCAGAGAGTCTTTATGGACTCTCGCTTTTGTGGACACTCTCACACTCCGACCTGTTCTGTAGCCATCTTGCTTCGCTCCAGCTGATTTTTTTTTCTTTATGTATGATGTGGTCCTTCTTGTCTGGATTTCCTTTTTTTTTTTTTTTTCCTCACTTTCTTCAAATACTTTTGCTAGAATATGCCTCAGTATGGGTCATTTCTGTGCTGATGTCCCAGGTAGTTGGTGTGCCCTTTTAATATGAAAAACCGAATCTTTTTTATCTGCAAAATTCTCTTTAATCATCTTACTTTTGAGTTTTACTAATTACAATTCCACTTTCCTTTGTTAGTGTCTCATAAATTTTTTTAAACTCACTTTTGGATTTTAGATTATAGTTTTTCCTTTCTGTGTGTGACGGTGTCATTTCAGCACATTTCTACTATCTGTAGGGCTGTTATTATCGGAAACCTGGGAATTGGAATTTAAATAACTCCTACCCGGTTTGCACAACTGTTTCTCAGTTTCTCCGTTTCTCCTGTTATACTGTCCACCGAGTATCTGTTGGAAGTTTTAAGGTTCCCCATTCTCAAGGTCATTAAATGTCCTGTTGGTTTCCCTCTGCTTCCTCTAGCATATGGCTTATCAGTTTATTGTTACCTGCTTGGATTTTGAAGGTCATGGACTTCACCACTTTGTTTCATTACAGATGTCCATGAGTTTTTGATTTAATGATCCTAGTTTCAGCCAGGCATGGTGGCTCACGCCTGTAATCCCAGCACTTTGGGAGGCCAAGGCAGAAAGATTTCTTGAGCCCAGGCATTCAGGACCAGCCTGGGCAATATAGCGAGACCTTGTTTCTACAAAAAATTAAAAAATTAGCTGGGTATGGTGGCATGTGCCTGTAGTCCCAGCTACTCAAGAGGCTGAAAAGAGAGGATTGCTTGAGCCCAGGAGTTCAAGACTGAGGTGAGCCATAACCCTGCCACTGTACAGCAGTCTGGGCAACAGAGTAAGATCCCAAATCAAAAAACAAAAAAAAACAAAAGACCACCAACAAAGCTAGTTTCTATGTTATGTGCTTTATATATTTAAGACCATATTATTGGATGTTTAGAAAGTTAAAATTCTTATCTTCCCAGTGAAGTGAGCCCTTTTATTATTATGAAGTGCCATGCTATCGTTAATAATGCTTTTGTTTTTTAGTTTATTTTGTCTGATATTAAAATAGCAATACCACATTTATTTTAACAGATATTGGTATATTATAATTTTTCTATCCTTTTAAATTTTTCTGTGTGTTTATATTTTAGATATGTCTCTTGTAAACTGCATAGGGTAGGATTTGTTTTTAGAGTTTTTGGTTTTGTTTTTTGAGTTGGGGTCTCACTCTTTCACCCAGGCTGGAGTGCAGTGGCACAGTCACAGTTCACTGTAGCCTCAATCTCCTAGGCTCAGGCTATCCTCCTGAGTAGCTGGAACTATAGATATATAACACCATGCCTGGCTAATTTTTTTTATTTTTGTGGAGATGCGATCTCATTGTGTTGCCCAGGCTTAGTAATTTGTTTTTTAATCCAAGCTGACAAGCCTCTTTTTTATTTTTTAACTGGGGCATTGAATACATTGGCATTTATTGCTAATGTTTAAACTTAGGTTTAAATCTCTGTTTTGTGCTTTCTAACTGTCCAACCTGTTCTTTGTTTCTTTTCATCTTACGTTGTGTTCTTTGAATTTATTGTTTTCTGATTTCACAAGTTGCAATTTTATACTTGTTTACTATTCTGTTAATAATTTCTCTAGAAATTACAACATATAGCCTTGATATTAAAATTCAATGTTTATAACTTTATCCTCCTTCCAGATTACACTCTTTTGTACCATTTACCATTGATATAATTTCTAAATTCTAAACTCTACAAGTGATTATTATTAATCTGTACTCAGCTGATGTTTACTTGACTTTATCCAATATTTATTGTTTTTCGTTCCTTTCTTTTTGCTGAAAATATATCCTTTAGATTGTATTTTGTTGCAATTGTACTGATGATAGATTCTATCATTTTTTGCTCATATGAAATATATTTATTTCAAAAAATGTTCAGTTGTGAAAAGACATTTTCACCGGGCATAGAATTCTGGATTGAGAAATTCAATCCAGAAATCTACCCTCTTCTGACGTCAGTTTGTTACTACTGAGAAGTCAACCGTTTGTCATAATTTTGAAGGTAATCTGTTATTCTGCCTTGTACTTTCAAATGTGTCTATACATTGGGGAAAGGGAGCATTCGTTTTGTGTTTAACTCCCAGCATTCCTTCACTTTAGTCATAATGTTATCGAGTTGTGAGATGTTGTTAGCATCTTTACTTAATTTCATTTAAGTTTTCCTTTCTAACTTCAGTAGGTTTCAGAGAAGAGTTTTGTAAATGTTTGTTTGTCTTGTCGTTTTTATAGATCATTGTTTGGTCTCTGAAGTCACCCTGCTTAAATAAATTCCATCTCTTCTCCTTCTCAGCTTGCAATTCTGTTCTCTATTCCCTTTCAGCATTGTTATCTAGCTTAGATCTCCCTCATCTCTGTGGTACGAGCTAGGCTTTTCCTTTCTTCGGTGAGTGACTCAAGAGGGATTTTTATCCAGGAGATTGAGGCTACCGTGAGCTGTGATTGTGCCACTGCACTCCAGCCTGGGTGGCAGAGTGAAACCCCAACTCAAAAACCAAAAACAAAAACCCTAAGAATAAATCCTACCCTATGCTGTTTACAAGAGATATATCTAAAATATAAATACACAGAAAGTTTTAAAAGGATAGAAAAATTATAATATACCAATATCTGTTAAAATAAATGTGGTATTGCTATTTTAATATCAGACAAACTAAACTAAAAAACAAAAGCATTATTAATGATAGCATGTCACTTCATAATAATACAACTTACCTGAAAACATAACAGCTGTTTCCTTTATTTACTTAAGCCCCTTTTTTTTTCTTATCCCAGCATATAAGAGATTGGCTATCAAGCTAAACTCACAATGCTTAGAAACTAAAGTTCATCATGGTGAATTCCTTGCTTTAGATTATATTAAAAACTGGGATTTTATTGCCATAATTTGAAGTTAGGCTAGCCTAAGATAATGTCAACTTTTTTCAAATCTTCAATCAGTTATGGCTATAGGAAGTGATTGATGATTTGGGGACAGATTGATGATTTGGGGAGTGGTAGTAGATTAGGGGGATTTATAATGGGCAGTTAGGAGGTATATGATTCCATATCTCTGAGCCTTTTTTTGTGATAACTTACTTCTAGACGTATTCATTGGTAATTTAAAGTAAAAAATTAATAGGAAAGTCTTATTCAAGCAATAGGCCAGGGCCAGGCAATGGAGGTAGTTGCTGTCAAGACCGTGGCTTTGATGGGAAACTAGTCCAAGAAAGAGATCAATTTTCAACAGGGAAAGAGTCCACAGATAGTGAAAAATAAGACTGGTTCACACTGATGTTAAAAAGACTAACATGTCTCTATTTTCCAAAGCCAGTGCTAAAAACCTACCAAGATCATAAGCAACCAGAATACATACATGACCAGAACCGATTGCAGTTAATGACTTCCGGAATCCTTAAGCCTCCAGTAAGCATTGCAGAAAAAAGTCATTCTATCACATCATCTCCATTTCTTGATTATCAAGATGCTTCAAAAAAAATACAGGTATAATATTAAAACACTTAATTGATCCATTTGATTTTATTTTAGTTTTGTATAGCATTGCTAGCAGTCTTTTAACTTTTAAGAATAGTAGCAAAATTGTTGGGGGTTTTAAAATCATCTCTGGTGATTACCTGGAGAATGAAATCATCTTCAATAAGGCTGCATAATGAGATGGGAGAACGTAACATTTCTCGGTTCTTCTTATTTAAGGAAAACTTGGACAGTAGAAAAAACATAAAGGAAATGTTCAGCATCTGTACAGTGTCTTCTGGCCTTCTCGTGTATGATAAAGAAGACATAATAGTATTTTGAAAGTTATTATACCATTTTTGAAATTTTCATTATTTTTACCAAACATAACCATGTTTGAAGACCCTGAAAAACGACAATAAAACAGAGACTAATCTAGCTAAAAAGACAACTTATATATCTGGTGAGAGTTGTAGAGTGGGAAAGTTGACTTGTAAGGCATAAATGAATATTAGGTCAGAGGAGAAATCATCAGAGCTTGGCTTTAAATGAATATCTCTAGATACTTTAAAAAAAAACAGAAAGAGGAGAAAATATCAAAGGCACACCTACAATAAAGATCCCAATAGAACCAAGATTCCTCTGAGTTTTTGAGTGAGAAGGTCCTTCAACACTCAATCATTTGTGTGCTGGTTTGGTTCCAGGCATTGGGCTTGAGTGCTAGACATGCAGAGTCGAGGACAAGCTCTGTCTTCCATTTCAGAGTCTAGAGGAGGGTGGGTGGACAAGTGAAAACTCAGCACAGTGGAGTATGATGAGAGCTGTCCTTGGTTGTTTAAGGTACAATATGATAAAGAACTGAACAGAAGGGACTCTTACACATGTTAATCGGGGACTAGTTAGTGGAGGCAAAGTCAACCATGAGAGCTGCACTAAGCTCAGAGGAATGAGTGGAAAGCTAATGAGATAGATACAATGAGAGAGGTGGACACTTGAGAAGAAGACAGCTGGGCAGGAGCTCACCATGGGTTTGGGTAAGTCATCCCGAGGGAAAGAAATCATATGATGAACTAATTTTATGGAATTGTATAGCCCCAGTTAAATGGTTTCTGTGGAGAGAGAGGGAGCTCCCTTAAGCAGAGACAGAAAAGACTTGATTGCCCATCAATTAATTTATTTGACATGAAGAGATCTTCAAGAACCCAAATTTTAAAGAAGAAGAGAGAAATGATATGAAAGGAGAGACTGAAAGGAATGTTAGGTTGTGGGTCATGTCCCCTGGTTGTAGCAGTCACTCAGCAAAGAATTCAGTAGAGTCAGGATCAAAGAGAAGTGCAGAGAAGGGACATTTCATATAAAAGATGAAAGGTGTTTATTCTGAGACGAGGACAATTTTTCAGAAGCTGATTGCTGATGAATGAGTTTAGAATAGAAATGTAATGATAAGGATTTCCTGGGAGAAGGAAGGCAAGAAGGAAGGAAAGTCAGAGGCTTCTGGTAATTAAGGAAGATATTGATTTATCAAATTGAGCTGGGCATTCATCGGAGAGGAGTATTTCAGGTATTCCACATTTTAGGAATAAATGCTTCTTTTATTTCCCACCCTGGAGTCTGGATATATGTGATGACTAGAGTAATAAGTGCTCAGATGAAAATGTGTTGTCCTGTTATTGAAGAAGCCTTTCACTTAGAATGTAGTAAAACTTGTTAAAGCATAGAGCAAAGATAGTCAATGCATTTTCTGTTAGAATATTAATACTTTAGTCTCATAAAAATACCAAATTTGACTACAGCCCTTGTTAAAATACTAAGATAAGATGATGTATGTTTTCTCTGGTTCTGGGTGTCAGGGTATCAGGTATCAGGTTTTGCTTATTTGTTCACATGAGAGAGCTGTGCCATTGCTGCTGTCTCTGGTCAATAAGTTAAAGAAGCCCATCATCTTTTGAGTTCAAAGATGTGTTTCCTTCAGGTCTGAACTTGCTAGGCTTCTCCTATTCAACAGGGCTTATTTGATCAGAGATGGAGAATAATGATCTCTGTGAGTAAAGACTTTCTGGGTGAGTTATTCCACAGAGCTTATGGTAATAAATGCCCTGAAGAAGGCAGCCTTATCGGCTAACAGGCAATAAAGTACTCAGGGGTATTAGCATCAGTTATTCAACAAAGCAGGTCCACTATGGTGACTCCTTATCTTAAAACCAGTTACTCCTATAACTGGTTTCAGAGAGACAAGGTGTCAAATTTCCTCAAACACAGTAATTAACCTCCTCCGTGGAGGAAAGGATGCAGGTGATGCCACCCAAGTTTCTTCCAGTGTTACAAGCACTGAGAACTCAGACAGGGCAACTCAGAGAGCAGAGCAAAGCTCCAGTGGGTGATCGTGACATGTTGGCACTTGGCCTCACTGTTCCAAATGTGGTCGATCACCAGCAGGATCCACATGCCCTGGGGCAGGTTAGAAATGCAGAATCTTGTGCTCCACCTGTACTGAATCAGAATGTGCATCTTAACAAGACCCCCAGGTAATTCACATGCATGTTTAAGAGCAGACAGTCATTAGTTGATGAAATACATGCCTCTCTAAGGCTATTGCATGATTCTCAATACTCAGTGTAATCGCCCCTCACATCCACGAAGACATAAAGTTATTATGAGTTATAATACCAGGTGTCCAAGACATAACCCCTGAAAAAGCATCAAAGTCATCATAACAGGTAAGAGACTGGGCAGGGTGGATCACAGTCAAGACAGATGCAAAGCAACTAAGCAAGGAGGGCGGTGGGCTCCCATAAACACCAAAGAGCTGGTAGGATTTTAACGTAATAAACATTAAGTGAAAGGAAAAGAGAAGGCAATGCAAGCTGACACTGGGGCTTTTTTGTGGGAAGAAGGGGGTGGGCTTTTGGATAGGGAGTACTGAGGAGAGATATCATGGCTTAACAAGAGTTTGAAATTTTTCCATTCCAAAATGTATGCCTTTGAGCCCTAGACATCTCATGCAATATGATAATTAGTCCTCGAGGGTACTACTTTTTCGCTGTTGTGTGTGTATGCAAAAACTTATTTTTTTGTAATTGGCTTTGTTTAGATCCATCGGCCCTCTGTTGAGGTGTTCTCTCCCTCTCCTCCTAAACTGCCACGAACGGGCATTGGAAGAAGAGGGCTCTTCGGGACCAGGTCTTCAGCTTACCCTAAGTATACTTTCCATGACCGCGAAGAAGTCGTTAAAGCCAACATTCGTGATCCCTTGCAAATCATTAAAATAATACGTGAAAATGAAAATCTTGGATTTCTTTATATGGTCCCTGCGGTACCAAGGTCTTCGTTTGAATATGATACGTATAATCTGAAGTGAGTTCTCTTTTATGAAGCAACTTATTTAGCATTAAAAATTACAAATAAGATTGCAACTATCCATATCTTATTGGGTATTCATGCTACATACGATCAAGTGTAATTTTGGTTATTATCCAGTGATAAGTGAAACTTAATCACAATTTTATTTTTTCCATTTATCATCCCTTTATCTATTTAGAAACATTAGCTAGTCTTTGGTGTACTATTGTGCTTCATATATTTATATAATGTTATGCCATCTATTTTAAATTGGTATTAGAAACATATTTCTGATACTTTGTGATTTCTGAGAAAAGAAGATGGGAATCTATAGATGATACCTGATTTGCTATTCATGTCATTTCAGCTTTCTTTTACGCAGTAGAAATAAGGATCTTTTTTAAAATAAAATGAGCTTGATAACTTAGGACATTCATAGAGACTGATTATACTTCACTCTGCTGTTGCTTTCACACACATTTGTTGTTGGTATAGTTTGAAGTCACACAATCATGAGTCTGCAAGTTGTTTTAAAATTCTGCACAGCGGATGACAGTTGGTCAGTAGGACTTAAAGATGATACTGGCTCTCATTGGCTGTCTGGTTGGGCTGGTAGCAGTTGTTGATATGGTCTTTTCTGAATGGCAATAATAGTTTAGCTTGACCACCAAATCCATTGAGTCACATTCCCTGTTCTCTGCTTTCTTACTCTCCTTTATTCAACCTATAATTCTGAATAAACCAGGTGACACCAAGGACAGCTCTCTTGCTGGGGTGAAAGAGAAGAGAAGAAAAACATTTTTTAAATTGTTATTATAAAGATGTGGGGTACAATTCAGGGTTAGGTCTACAAACGTTGATTATGCAGGTGCCCTTGTTGATGAGGTGTGCCCCCCCTCCCCTGGCAGTTTCCCTCAACTGCCAATCCCACCCTCCTCCCCTGACAGTTTCCCACTCCTGCCAGTCCCTTTCTTATGGTATTATGATAATTGTTCAAAGTTTGCTTATGAGTGAGAACATTTGGTACTCTGTTCTTTGTTTCTGTGGTAGATCACTGAGTATGATCGACTCCAAATCCATCCAAGTTGCTGCAAAGTCCATATATCTGTCCTTCTTTATGGCTGCCTAATATTCCATTTATATATGTACCACATTTTCTTCATCCAGTCCAGCTTCAATGGGCAACATGATTGGTTCCATGTTTTTGCTATTGTGAATAAAGCTGCAACAAACATACGTGTATACCCGGACGAACTCAAATCATTCTACAAAAAAGAAAAACATTTTAATTAAGATTTAAAATGACAGATTCGTTTCAAATCTGAAAGCACTTAACGAGAGTGAGAAATCTTTTATGGGAAGAACAGAGATGCTTATGAAAATCCAATCATTCAACAAAATGTATTGAGCGCCCTCTGTGTAGCAGAAACTGTTTTAAGTGCCAGAGGTATGGTTACTAAACCATCCAGATCAAAATTGTCGCCCTTGTAGAGCTTATATTTTAGCAGAGAAAGACAATAACAAGCACAATGCATCAGTCAATTATGTGGAATGCTAAAAGGTATTAAGCATTATAGAAAACACAGAGTATGGTAAAGAAGACTGGGGGTGCTGGGGAGGGAGGTTGTGGATTATGTAGTGGTGCAAGGGAGAGCACTCCAGACCGCAGAAAATCCTGAGGTGGGAACAGACCTGGCCTGCTCAAGGGACGAAGAGGAGGCGGGTGTGACGACAGCAGAGTGAATGAGAGACAGGGGACAGAACACGTTTAAGAACTGCCGGTCTACAGAACAGACAGTTACTAGTTGATGAAATACATGCCTCTCTAAGGCTATTGCAAGGTCACAGGACCTTGTTGGCCACTGTGAGGATGTCATCTTCTACTCTGAGAAACATGGAGACTCACCGAACAATTTTTGAGCAGAGAAGCATCACAATTAGAATTAAATTTTGAGAAGGATCACTGTGACTGCAGTGTAGACAACAGACTTTGGAGAAGGCAGGGCTGAAACCGGGAGGCCAATTACAGACTGTCACTATTCAGGTAAGAAACGAACTCAGTGGTCATGGTAAGGTGTTCTGACTCCGGAAATATCAGTAATATGAAGGAGAAGCAAACGGGATGTTTTTATGGACTCCGTGTAGGGTAGAGAGCCAGAGAGGGGACCAGGATGACTCTGATGATCCTGCTGTCTGGACAAGAGGGATGGAGTTGCTGTTAACTGAGACACAGAAGACCGGATGGATCAGATTATTTGGGGAAAAAGCATACATTTGGTTTTGGCATTTTGGGATGCCAAAGGGGCAAGAGAAGTGGGGTGGTAGGTGAAGGAGAATTGGGGTCAAAAGAGAGGCTTTTTTTCCTTAAGATGAGAGAATTAGCGTATAATGGAATGGAAAGCCCTTTGGTAAAAATCCCTTTAGTAGTACTGTTGATGCTAACTCATAGATGGTGGATTAGAGGTTTCCATGCACTTCTCACCCACTGGAACAACATGAGACAGTGTGGAAAAATCAACACAGTGAACCCCAATCCAAGAAGGAAAATGGATATTCATCAGAACAGCAGAGAACACCCTAGATCTCAGCGGGGAGAGGACGGATGAAAAACCCCTAAAAACAGAAAAAAAATGAGTGCAATCCCCAGACCACGGGATGGGACTGAAAACACTCCTCTGAAATGTATCTTTCAATCAGGGATCAGTCTGTTTTAGGCCACTGGAGAACACCCTATTTCTCCAGAGCCCTGGAGCTGTTTCAGGGGGAGACCGAGAGTTGGTGAAAGGGAAAGACACCTAGCAAAGCCACAGACACTCTCCCAAATCCGGGTCACTGAGGAAGACCCCCCTTTTTTATAGGGGCCCATTATTGCACCAACAGGGGCCTCTGCAGGCACTTGAGTTTCTGCCCAGGGACAAGGCTGATGGCTCTAAAGCTGGGGAGGGGTTTCTTCCCACATCTGATTCAAAGTGGGAATGATAAGTTCACCCAGGGTTGGGGACCAGACCGGGGCTCATTCCAGCCTGGGAACAGCAGGAGACCCCCAAACCTGCACTTCCCTCCCTGAGAGACCGGCTGCCAAGGTCAGATCTTCGACCCAGAATTGTTCTTGGTGAGCCACTGCCCAGGTACCCCACCCCCTCTGGGCAGTGGTGGCCAAGGACCACAGAACACCAAGGAACACCCAGAATATCGGCCTTAATGACAGGAGCCTATCGTGGGACCCCCACTCCCATGCCCTGGAACCTGCATTCTGAGTTAAAGGAAACTTACAGCAGTCACAGTTTCTCTTGTAATCCTGCAGCCACACCTGGGATTCTTCAGCAAGCACCACTGTTAAGAATCCCAGCCTCCTGTCCAGAATAGCTGGGTGGCATTCCCAGGAATTCTGAGGAAAAGGAGGGCTTCCCACTCCTGTACAACTGGGAAGCCAAGGCCAACACTATGACCCAGAATTGAGCCGTGGGTGTTACTGCGGGTCACCACAGCCTGCCCCCTGAGTCTGATGGGGGAATGTATCCCTGAGACAACACAGAGCTTCTTCCAGTAAATTAGAATCTAGTAAATACCAAAGGTTAGATGGCCCCCATCTCCACACACCCAGATTAGTAGCTTAAGACACCCCACTCCTTCTGGGCAACCATCCATGTGCAACAAGGTCTCCAGCGCTCCATGCCCTACTATACCCAATCACCCAGAGTAGGAGCCTGAGTCACTGCTCCCTGCAGGAGCAGAGTTCTCGTGTTGTGCTGCTCTTTCTTTACGTCAATGCCCAGATGTATCCCAGGTACCTGGAGCTCCCACTCTACTAGATTAAGAGCTCAGACTGCCCTTCCCTTCCTGGGCAGAGAACTTGAAGCAGCAGAGGTCCTTAACACCTTGCCAAGGCACACTTTTGGGCACTCAGAGGTTGCATACCAGACCCAGCCTTGGAGCGGATGCCTGTGCCTGACACTGGTAGACCCATTGGTGGGTCTGCCCAGTTTAGCCCCACCCACCTTGGGTCTTCCCCTTCCCAGGGCTGAACTGGGAACATAGACCACAGTGCACTCTGCATGCAGATCAGTTCATTACTGAGACAACAGAGAGCTTCTTCCAGTAAATTAGAATCTAGTAAATACCTATCCACATCAGGAAAAGCCAACTCTTAACCTTAGGCACCACTTGCTGGCCTGGAGGTTGAATGATGCCTCACAACAGGTAATTTGTTCACTCCAGCATACACCACCAAGGAGCAATTTAAGCCTCCCCAAACCCCCGCCACCCAAGCCTCACAGGAAGCAGTGAGCCAGCGCACTGCATCACTAGTACAGCCAACACCTGGGAAAGCCCACATACATACACCATCTATAGCAAAGGAACTCATCCAGATTAGCTGCTGTAGTTCATCTAAATGAGAAAGAACCAGAGAAACAACTCTGAAAGTATGGGGGGAAAAAAGTCCTACCCCTCCAAATGGGCTCACCAATTATTCAACAATAGAAACAATAACCACAATAAAATCCTTGAAATGTCAGACAATGATCTCAAAATATTGATTATTAAGAAGATCAATAAGATGCAAGATAAAACTGATTACCACCTCAAAGAAATTAGCAGAATAACACAGGAGGTGAAAGGAGAGTTTGACAGCTTTACAAAAACACAAATAGAACTAAAAAATACGTTGGGGGAGATACAAAATGCAACACAAAGCTGCAGCAGTAGGATAGAATAAGTGGAAGAAAGGATCTCAGGAACAAGATAGGATCTTTGAGCTAACCCAGTCAGAGTCAGACAGAAACAAGAAAACAGAATCTAGAAGAATGAACAAAGCCTACAAGAACTATGTGATTATGTAAAATGACCAAATCTGCAAATCATAGTCATTCTAGAGGGAGAAGAAGTTAAAAATTATGGAAAATATACTAGAGGACATAATTCAAGCAAATTTTCCTTGTCTCAAGAGAAGCCTAGACATCCAGATGCAAAGAGCCCAAAGGACTCTTGCAAGATATAGTGTAAAAAGAACCTCACCAAGGCATATCACTGTCAGATTCTCCAAAGTCAACATGAAAGAAAATATCCTAAGAGCGCAAGAGAGAAGCACCAAATCACTTATAAAGGAAGGGACATCAGACTAACAGCAGATTTCTCAACAGAAACTCTACAAACCAGAAGAGAATGAGGTCCTGTTTTTAACCTCCTTAAAGAAAAAAGAATAGCAGCCAAGAATGTTGTTTCTGTCCAAGCTAAGTTTCATAAACGAAGGTGAAATAAAGTCCTTCCAAGACAAACACTAAGGGAATTTGTCACCAGTAAACCAGCCCTAGGAGAGATGCTCAAAGGAGTTCTAAACTTGGAAATGAAATGATGACTCTCACTATCACAAAAGGGCATATAAGGTCAAAGCTCACAGTGCCTATACAGCAAGTATACATTAGAATCCCCAAGTCAGCAAGCTTACAACACAATGGCGGGAGCAAAACCAATACCAACCCTGAATGTAAATGGGCTAAATGCCCCACTTCAAAGAATTAGAGTGGCAAACTGGATTAAATAAAACAAGATCCAACCATATACTGCCTACAGGAGACCCATTTACTGACCAAAGACAGTCACAGGCTCAAAGTAAATGGGTCAATAAAGATATTACAGGTGAATGGAAACAAACACAAGCAGGAGTTGCCATCTTCATATCATACAGTGCAAACTTTAAACCAAAAGCAGAAAAAAAAAGAAAGAAAAAAAAAGAAAAGAAAAAGACATTATATAATGATAAAGGGTGAAATTCAACAAGAAGATTTAACCATGTTCAACATACATGCACTGAACACCAGAGCATTCAAATTCGTCAAGCAAACATTTCTGTACCTCTGAAAACATATTGATAGCAATATCATAATGGTGGGTGACTTCAACATCCCACTGACATAACTAGAATGATCATCAAAGTGGAAAATTAATAAACACTGAACTCAAGCAGAGTTATAGACCAAATGGATCTAACAAATGTCTACAGCATTTTCCACCCAACAACTGTAAAATATACATTCTTCTCATATCCACATGTAACATTCTCCAAAATAAACCATATCTTTGGCCATAAAGCAAGTCTCCATAAATTCAAAAATATCAGAATTATACCAAGCATCTTCTCAGACCACAATGAAATAAAATTAGAAATCAGCACTAAAGAAGAGGTCCCAAAACTACACCACTTTGTGGAAACTGAACACCTCACTCTTGAATAACCCTTGGGTTAACAATAAAATTAAGACATAATTTTTTTTAAAAATTAGTTGAAACAAATGGAAATAGTGGCACAACATACCAAAACCTCTGGGACACAGCAAAATCACTTCTGAGAGGAAAGTTTATAATACTAAATGCCTACATGAAAAGAAAAACAGATCAGAATTAACAACTTAATCTTGCATCTCAAAGAACTAGAAAAACAAGAATAATCTAAACCTAAAGCTAGCAGATGAAAAGAAATAACAAAGATCAGAGCAGAACTTAGTGACATTGAGACCAGATAATAAAAGAAACCAAAAAAAAAAAGAATCAAAAAGTTGATTTTTCAAAAGAATAAACAAAATTGACAGACTGATAGCTAGATTACCCAAGAAAAAAAGAGCAAAAAAATATAATAAATTCAATCAGAAATGACAGAGGTAACATAATAACTGATACCACAGAAATAAAAAAAGACCTTTAGGGACTACTATGAACACCTTTATGGCAGCAAACTGGAAAACTTAGAGGAAATGGATGAATTCCTGGAAATATACAACCTCCCAAGACTGAATCAAGAAGAAACAGATACCCTGAATAGACTAATACTGAGCAGTGAAATTGAATCTGTAATTTAAAAAAATATCCAAACAACAACAACAAAAAGCCCAGGGCTAGACGGTTTCACAGCTGAAATTTATCAGGTGTACAAAGAAGATCTGGTTCCAATCCTACTGAAACTATTCCAGTAGGATTGTGGAAGAGGGACTCCTCTCTAACATATTTTATAAAACCAGTATCACACTGTTACCAAAATCAGGTAAGGATGCAACAAAAAGAAACTCCAGAAAGAAAACTACAGGCCTGTTTTCCTGATGAATATAGATGCTAAAATCCTTAATAAAACTCTAGCAAACCAAATTAAACAGCATATCAAAAAAATTCATCATGACCAAGTGGGTTTTATTCCAGGGATGCAAAGATGGTTTGGTTCCACAAATCAATAAACATGATTCATCACAGAAACAGAAGCAAAAGTAAAAACCAGATGATCATCTCAATAGATGCGGAAAAGGCATCTGACAAAATCCAGCATTTCTTCATGATGAAAACCCTCAAAAAACAGGGCACTGAAGGAACATATCTCAAAATAATAAGAACCATATATGACAAACCAACAGCCAATATCATACTTAACTGGGAAAAGTTGAAAACATTTTGTCTCAGAACAGGAACAAGGCAGGGATGGCCACTCTCGCTACTCTTATTCAACATCATACTAGAAGTCCTAGCAAGAGCAATCTGGCAAGAAAAAGAAATAAAAGTTATCCAAATCAGCAAGGAGGAGGTTGAACTATCCTTGTTCACAGGTGACATAATTGTATACCTAGAAAACCCTATCTACTCCTCCAAGAAGTTTCTAGACCAGATAAATGACATCAGTAAAGTTTCAGGATACAAAATCAATGTACAAAAATTGGTAACGTTCCTATACAACAACACTCAAGCTGAGAACCAAATCAAGAGCTCAATCCCATTCACACTAGCCACAAAAAAAAAAAAATAACTAGGAATACATTTAACTAAGGAAGTGAAAAACCTCTACAAGAAGAACTGTAAAATATCGATGAAAGAAATTGCAGGTAACACAAATGGAAAAACATCCCATGTTCATGGATTAGAAGAATCAATATTATCAAAATGACCCTACTGCCCAAAGCAATCTACAGATTCAATGCAACCCCAATCAAAACACCAAGTTCATTCTTTACAGAACTGGAAATAGCAATCCTAAAGCTTATATGGATTCAAAAAGGAGCCCAAATAGCCAAAGCAATTCTAAGCAAAAAGAAACAACTGTGGAGGCACCACACTGCCTGACTTCAAGTTATACTATAAGGCTATAGTAACTAAAACAGCATGGTACTGGTACAAGAATAGACAGATTGACCAATGGAACAAAATAGAGAACCCAGAAATAAAACCATCTTCCTACAACCAACTGACCTTTAACAAACCTGACAAAAATAAGCAATGGGGAAATGACACCCTATTCAATAAATGATGCTGGGAAAACTGGCTAGCCTTATGCCGAAGAATGAAACTGGACCCTACCTCTCACCATATACAAAAATTAACTCAAGATGGATCAAAGACTTAAATGTAAGACCTGAAACTATAAAAAATCCTAGAAGAAAACCTAGGAAACATTATGCTGGGCAATGATCCAGGCAAAGAATTTGCAACAAAAACCCCAAAAGCAATTGTGACAAAAATTAAAATAGACAAATGGACTTAAATAAACTAAAAAGATCCTGCATAATGAAATAATCAACAGAGTAAACAGAAAACCTACTGAATGGGAGAAAATATTTGCAAATTATACCCTACACAAAGGGCTAACTTCTAGAATTTGCAAGGAACTCAACATGAAAAAAACAAATAACCACATCAAACGTGGGCAAAGGACATGAACAGACACTTCTCAAAAGAAGACACACAAGCAACCAAAAAACATATGGAAAAAATGCTCAGCATCACTAGTTATCAGAGAAATGCAATTTAAAACCACAATATGCTCTCACCTGACACCAATCAGAATGGTCATTATTAGATAGCCAAAGAACAACAGATGTTGGCACAGTTGTAGAGAAAAGAGAACATTCAACCACTGTTGGTGGGATCGTAAACTAGTTCAGCCTCTATGGAAAACAGTCTGGAGATTTCTCAAAGAACTAAAAATTGAGTTGCCATTTGACTCAGCAATTCAACTACGAGGGATCTGCCCAAAGGAAAAGAAATCAACATATAAAAAAGATACCTGTACTCGTATGTTCATTGCAGCACTGTTCACAATAACAAAATCATGGAACCACCTAAGTGCCCACCAACAATTAACTGGATAAAGAAAATGTGGTATATATACACCATGAAATACTACCCAGCCTTAAGAAAGAATAAAATCATGTCCTTTGCAGCAACATGGATGGAACTAGAGATCATTTTTTAAAATGTATTACTATTCTTTTTTCATCATCATCATCATCATCATTATTATTATTATTATTATTATTATTATTATTATTATTATTTTAAAGATATGAGTACAATTCAGGTTTAGGCATATAAATGTTCATTATGCAGGTACCCTTGTTGATGAGGTGTGCCCCTTCCTCCCTTGGCAGTTTCCTTCAACTGCACCCTCCCTCCACTGGCAGTTTCCCACTACTGCCAACCCCTTTCTTATAGTATTTTAATAATTGTTCAAGGTCCACTTATGAGTGAGAACATATGGTACTCTGTTCTTTGTTTCTGTGATGGATCACTGAGTATGATAGACTCTAAATCCACCCAAGTTGCTGCAAAATCCATATGTTTGTCCTTCTTTATGGCTGACTAAAAAATGTGGTACATACACACAATGGAATATGTGTGTACGTACCACATTTTTTAGTCAGCCCAACTTCAATGGGCAGCCTGGTTGTTGGTTCCATGTTTTTGCTATTGTGAATAGAGCTGCAATATGCATGTGCAGGTATCTTTTTTGTAGAAAGATTAGAGTTCCTCTGGGTATATTCTCAATACGGGGGTTGCTGGATCATATGGAAGGTCAATTTCTAGTTCTTTCAGGAATCATCACACTGTCTTCCAGAGAAGTTGCACTGCAATCCCACCAGCAGTGTAGAAACGTTCCTTTTTCTCCACATCCTCGCCAGCATCTGTTGTTGTTTGTTTTATTCATGATGGCCATTCTTACCAGAGTTATGTTGTATCTCAGTGAGGTTTTGATTTGCATTTCTCTGATGACAAGCAAAGCTGAGCACTTTTTCATGTGTCTGTTGGCTGCCTGTATATCTTCTTTCGAGGAGTGTCTATTTATATCTTTTGCCCACTTTTTAATAGGGCTGTTTGTTTTTTTCCTTTTGGCACATTTAAATTCCTGGTAAATCCTGGATGTTAGGCCTTTGTCAGATATATAGTTGGCAAATATTTTTTTCCAGTCCGTGGGCTGTCTCCTGCTCTCTTGATGGTTTCTTTGGCTTTGCAGAAGCTTTTCAGTTTGGTGAGGTCCCACTTGTCTATCTTATCTCTTATGGCATGGGCACTTGGGGTTTTGATTAGGAATTGACTGCCAGTTCCAATTTCCATAAAGATGTCTCCTGCATTTTCTAAGATTCTTATAGTTTGAGCTTTTACATTTAGGTCTTTGATACATTTAGAGTTAATTTTTGTGTATGTTGATAGGTAGGGGTCCTGTTTCAATCTTGTGCATGTAATCAGCCAGTTTTCCCAGCACCATTTACTGAATTGGTTCTCCTCTCCTCAGTGGTTGTTAATGGAGGCTTTGCCAAATTTGAGGTGGTTGAGAAATTGAGGTTTTGCTTCTGGAATCTCTATCCTGTTCCATTGGTCTAAGTGCCTGTTCTTGTACCAATACCAGGCTGTTTTGATTACTTAGCCTTATAGTAAAGTTTGAAGTCTGGCAGTGTGATACCTCCTGCTTTGTTTCTCTTGCTAAGGATTGTTTTGGCTATTCCTGGTCATTTATGTTTCCATATGAATTTCTGTATTTTCATTTCCCAGTCTGAGAAGAATGATGTTGGTAATTTAAGGGGTATTGCGTTGATACTGTAGATTGCCTTGGGTAGGATGGACGTCTTAACAATGTTGATTCTTCCTATCCATGAGCATGGAACATTTTTCCATTTGTTTATGTCTTCTTGGATTTCTTTGAGTGGTGTTTTGTAGTTCTCATTGTGGAGATCTTTCACTTCTCTGGTTAGGAAGATGCCAAGGGTTATTTTTGTTTGTTTTGTGTGTGTGTGTGTGTGTGTGTGTGTGTGTGTGTGT
>CAUYQG010094285.1:0-17775 GCA_963574415.1 Tarsius wallacei
ATACTGAGTGACCTCTCACAGAAACAAAGATCGGAGTATCACATGTTCTCACTCATATAGTGAACCTTGAACATCCAACGAAATACTATAAGAAAATGACTGACAGTGGTGGGAAATTACGGGGAGGGGAGGGGAGGGGGGATGGGATTAATGATACTTAATACCTGTCTGGGGACGGGGAGACACCTCTTATCACCAAGGGTGTCTGAAGGAAGCATATTTGTATATCTAATCCTTAACTGTACCCCACAATATGATAATAAAAAATATTGATTAATAAAAAAAAAGAAAAAAAAAAAAACGGAGTTACTATACAATCCAGCAATTCCACTGTTGGGAATATACCCAGAGGAACACAAACTGCTCTACCAAAAAGACACCTGCACATATATGTCTATTGCAGCACTATTCGCAATAACTAAAACATGAAACCAACCCAGATGCCCATCAAAAGTAGACTGGATAAAGAAAATGTGGTACATATACAGGATGGAATACTACACAGCTACAATGAAGAACAAAATCAGGCCTTTGCAGGAACATGGATGAAGCTGGAGACCATCATTCTAAATGAACTATCAAAGAAACAAAACACTGAACATCACATGTTCTCACTCATAAGCAGGGCCTAACCACTGAACAAGTGAGCACAAGGCAGGAGAAACTGAAAGTGAGCACTGCTACTGAGGAGAGGGAGAGAGAAGAGCTAAGAGGCACACAACCACCCAGTGGGAACTATATTCACTACCAGGGGGAGAGAGGGCTCACCAGAAGCCCAAATTTCGCCTGCATGCAACTTACTTATGTAGCAAATCCTCATATTCAGCATCTCGAGTCAAAACAATATAGAATTCTCTCTTTATAACAGGCTATTATCAGATTATTTGAACAGTTGCATTTGAGAACCACTACTCTGATAATAATGGAATTAAGAGACACATTTTATCAATTTAATGGTCTTTTCACCTGAAATTTAATCACCTTTTTAAATATTTGTTTGTTTTTAATTTTTAATTTTGAAAATGTGGGGTACATTTCAGGGTTAGGTACACAAATGTTCATTATGTGGGTACCCTTGTTAATGAGGTATGTCCCTCCCCTCCCCTGGCAGCTTCCAACTACTGCCAATCCCTTTCTTACAGTATTATAATAATTGTTCATGGTCTGCTTATGAGTGAGAACATGTGATACTCAGTTCTTTGTTTCTATGATAGATCACTCAGTATTATAGACTCTAAGTCCATTCAGGTTGCTGCGACATTCATAATTTTGTCCTTCTTTATGGCTGAGTAATATTCCATCATGTATATGTACCATTTTTTTTTATCCAGTCCTCTTTCGATGGACAGCATGGTTGGTTCCATATTTTTGTTAATGTAAATAATGCTGCAATAAACAGTTTGGTGATTCCTGAAAGACCTGATCACCCTTTTTGAATGATTTTTTTACATTTGAGAGTCCTAATATTTCTACAACTTTTACCATATCATAAGCATTTAAAATTTCTTTTTAGAGCATTTCTTCAAAGAAGAGTAACAATGGCCAGGTGTGGTGGCTCAGCCTGTAATCCCAGCACTTTGGGAGGCCGAGGCTAGAGGATTGCCTGAGCCCATGGGTTCAAGACCAGCCTGGGCAACTTGGTGAGACCTTGTCTCTACAATAAATCACAAAAACTAGCCGGGTGTGGTAGCGTGAGTCTGTAGTTCCAGGTACTTGGAAGGCTGAGGCGGAAGGATTGCCTAAACCTAGCAGGTTATGACTGCAGTGGCCGTGGGTGTGCCACGGCACTCCACTCTGGGTGACAAGAGTGAGACTCCAACTCAAAAAATATAAAAAATAAAAAAGAATAACACTTCTTTCAAAGTATTTCTATCACATATATTACAAGTAATACTATTTAATCAAAGCTATAGCATTCTTTATAGCTTCACACAATCTGTTTTATCATTGTTACCTTTGTTCCTCACAGTTAGAATCCCGTTATCTGTCCATCAATTAAATTAGTACATACCATATCTTTGTTTCTCTTCAGCGAAGAATGTTTTTTGACAGAAAAGAGGTGAAATGAATTGATCAGAAATCTACTTAAGCCTATTTTATTTTACTTTTCAAAGTCTGTAATGGATTAGGCAATATTGGATTTGTAAATATAAGATAATTAAATTCACACCATTACCAGCTTTTATAGGGACATAATATAAGCACTTACAAACATTATCATTTAGTGTTCCACTCACAAATAACCTCCAAATTTTCTTCAGGATTTTGCTATTTTTCTGCAGCAGAAGATGCTGCTGCCCTCTCTGATTGCTCCATTCACACCTCATTTTGCCTTTTCCCTTGCTCACTGTGACTGCCACAAAGTGCATCACAATTGTATACAAGTGACATTATTAGACCAAAGACCCAGGCAACAGTATGACCTTTTATATGAAACTGTCATTTTTATGATATGATAAATTGGCTAAAAAGTTCATATAGTGTTCAAAATATATTTTAAAATAAGAAGATAAAAAACAACCACAATAATGCAAAACAATTCTATCATTCACAAAATGCTCTGTAGGTATAAATAATTATTTAAAATCATAATAATATAATAATAAATTTAATAACAAGAAGAAGGCTTATCTCCTTAATGAACTGGCTACAAAATGATAAAAAGAAGCAAAATCAATTCAATGATGATTAAATTATAAGAGAATCAGAAAAGAGGTAAAGTGATCAATCAAAAAATTATGTCAGAGCCTAGTTGGTATTGACAGAGCAAGCTGTTAAACCAGACAATAATATTGGCTTTGAATTCTTAACTTTGTTCACAATCACTGGCATAGGTTAAGAGCATTTGTAATTATTAACAATACTTTACATTTATACAGTACATTGCAATTTACAAAACATTTTAAGTTTTTTTTCTCATATCACATTCTCATTTTGCAAATTAAGAATAAGATCTAGGAAGGTTATATTTTTGGTCTAAGTTTGCACAGCTACTGATGAAGCTGGGCCCAGAATTCAGGATTTCTTACTCTTTGCCCAATAGCTAGAATAATACTTTTCATAATTATATAGTTAATTCAGTGTATTCATCCCCATCCATTATGACCAATTCTTCACTAGACTCATATACTATAAGGGCAGCTGCTTGGAATGTATCTGCAACCTTGCAAAGCAATTTAAACCCACTGCCTCTGTCTTATCCAGACAGATAGTCATCTGTCAAGGAATTCTGATACTGAGCAATCAGTGCTTGCTGGTTATAATTTTGATGGTTTTTGTGCCTGAGTAGAAAATCTTTGTGAGATTGAGTACCTTGAATAATTTTTATACTAGTGAATTCTTTGCTTCCAGTAGATAGAAATGTGAAAAAGAGCTCTTTTCTACTTTTAACAGATTTCTGGCAGACATAAGTTTATATTAATGTTTAGAGACAAAAATGTATTTATATGCGCTAATTGTTTAGTATAAAAATGTGCAGATAAATTCAGCTAAACAAAAGGCAAAGTATTAAATTACTAGACTTAATAAAAAGTTCTTTATTCTTCATACATCTCTATTTAATGAGTTAATACAATAGTAAATGTCATTAGAGCAATTTTTTATTCATCAAGGACAAAAATGAGTAGAACAATTTGTATGCACCAGTCCTTGATTTTTATAATAAACTCCCAAAAACAATTTTTAAATCACCAAAATTCTTCCATTTTTAATGAAATACATATTTTTGTATTAAAACTATTCATATTTTTGTTTGAAAGTCTTTTTAACTAGCTATAATTTCCAAGAAACCATTTTTTGAGTCTCATGCATCACTAAGATCACCAAACTAAAATTTACTGACAGATGGTTTTCTAAAGACACAAAAGAGATTTAGATGAAGCATAGTAATAAAAGGGCTCTAAAGTTAGACCAGGGATAATACACTGATGGCAGACACTGATGCTTTGTCCATATGTATTATAATATAAGTAAAGATAAGGTACAGGGAGAGAAAGCCTCATAGAGAAAAGATTATTGCCACTTTATGAGTGGCACTAATAGAGGGATGGATATCTTATAAACAGAAATCCTTTTATGAAAAAAAAACCTTTAAAATTGGCATTTAGTAAAAGCATTTTTCAACTATTTAATGTATATTGCAGTAAGAGAATCAAGAAAGAAAGAGTCATTTGTAATTCGTCATTATATAAAAGGCAAATCAAAGTGGTTTAGCCTAATAGCTTTTTTACCTTTACAATCTCACATAATGTATTTATGGATGTCACAGAATTGGAGGCTGCTGATATGGGAGGTAAAATATCATTATTAGACTTTAGAAGGAATAACTTAAATAACATATTAAAATGCTAATTTTTCAGTCTTAAAATGATCTCCAAACTTCCAAAAGACATTTTTAAAAATCAAACTATGATTCATCTTTTTATTTAAAAGACTAGCTTTAAATATTTGTTATGACAGTAACTCTGAGATCTAGAAACATGAGCTATAAGAAGGTAAACTCATCATGACATCTAAGATATGATCCTAGCAATTGTGTGTGAATATGTTTTTAATGTCCTTATCAGGTCTCTATTGGGCCTTGTGACTTTGAAAGATGCACTCCTGCAAAATACATCTCTAGTTTGTCATTTCCTTAGAGTTATGTAAAAGTTTTTGCCTAAAGAAAGCTTCTTGAACAGTAAGTAAATATCTAGAAATTTATTGATACGATTATAATCTAAAAGAAATAACCAAATTTTTAAGAAGAAAAAAGAGAGTTCAGCAAAGGTAAAACATGCAAAATAATTATATAAAAAGAGAATAATATTATTTTATAAGATACCAAACATATGGAAAATTGTAATTAAAAATTATACTAACAGTAACCACAGAAACATAGAATGCCTTAAAACAAACTTTTAAAATTAGTGTAACATTCTTCCATAAGAAACTATACAATTTGACTAAAGGTATAAGAGAAAACTCCATGAAATGTAAGTATGTAGACATATAATTTTAGACACGAAAAACTCACTAATATTTATATTTTATTTTCAAATAAATAAAAACTACTTCGAGGATGACAATAAATTTATTTCACTCGAGATGGTATGCTTATGTTATACAATTTATTTATTTACTTGCAGAAGTCACTGGGGTGTGTTTGTGGATATAGAATGTTTCACTTTGATTTCCTGAAAGTGCCCTCCTCATTAGAGTTTGATATTGTTTTTTGGCAGTGAGGTGGGACGCATAAGGGAAAAAAATAACAAACTCTTAGGCTAAAACAGCAAGTCTCATGGATACAAGATATTCTAGCTGCAGAGGAAATGACATCTATCCAGAAACTTTTAAAGTACTCACTATATTTTCTTCCTATAGATATTCTCACTCTCACTAGGAGGAAAATGGATAAATTTGCATATGATGACATTAATTTCCATGGGAGAAAATAATTACAGCCCTGGTACCTTCCCATGTCTGGTTCAATATAATTAAAACTCTTCATGTTTATCAGGATAGTTCTAATTGAAATCCATTGACAAGAAAATCAACAAGGGCCTGTTATTATGAAATGATGGACTCTGCCCTAGTGATCCAGACACAACAGCAAGGTTTTGGGAATTTGTGGGGAAATGGGTTAGCTCCAGTTATATGTAACATTGCAGCTGGAAGTTGTCATGGACTAAGCCACCTGATGTGGTGGTGGGCTTTTGGGAAAATAAATGAGCACTTATCTGTGGAGTAAAAGAGAAGAAACCATGGACAATTGCTCAGAAGTTTTATAGTATATTAAAGCCAACTTGGCACCAAATGCCATATCTTATTTACCATTTCAAAACTACCTCTTTTGCACTCTAAGATGCCAACAGCTCTCTATATAAAAACTCATGACCAGGCGCAGTGGCTCATGCCTATAATCCCAGCACTTTGGAAGGCCGAAGTGAGAGGATTGCCTGATCCCATGGGTTTGAGACCAGCCTGGGCAACTTGGTGAGACCTCATCTGTACAATAAATCAAAAAATTAGCTGGGTGCGGTGGTGCATGCCTGTAGTTCCAACTACTTGGATTGAAAGGCTGAGGTGAAGGATTGCCTGAGCCCAGCAGGTCAAGGATGCATGCCACTGCACTCCAGCCTGGACAACAGAGTGAGACTCAGACTCAAAAAAAAAAAAGGCTCATTCCATGAATTAAATTAGTATATATATATATAAATTAAATATATAATTAAATTAGTATATATGTGTGTGTGTGTGTGTATAGTATAAACATTTCTAGGATGTTATTTACTTGTATAACTCAACAACTTTCCATTATTTTCAAGGGAGAAATTGAATCTCCCAGAATTGGGACAAATAATAATTATACTTCTTCTAGATAAGTAGTTTTCTTGCAAGGCATTATGGATTTCCCTAAAGACCAATCTTTCTTTTTCACTTTGGCCATTGGAAAATTATTGCTAACTTTGTAGGCAAGTGTTTAGAAAATTGTGATAGATAGTCACACTTTCTATTCTTTTTTCTATCTTTAATATATACTATTTGGTGAGGGTTTGACATACTTTTGAAAGTTGCCTAAAATCTTTTTAATATTTCATACTTAACATTTTGTTAAGTGTTAGAAAGCAGACATGTGTACATTGGTTTCCACTCTTCCCTAATATTCCATGAAAATCTTGACCAAAAATAAGGCAATGTCTTGTCCTTGTGGGCATACTCTTTTCTTCTGCCATCATTTCAATATAAATTTGAAAAGACAGAGATAAATGCATACCTCCAGTTTGTCATACTTATATAGAAGTCAGCACAAACTTTTAAAAATAATAAACTATAATTTATTCATCTCACTCTACTTATAATAAAAGAATTGTCATGTAGAATTGGAATTGGCAACTATAGTAGTAATTTTAACAGCTATTTGATTGTCTTCTAGGTGCCAAATATTCTTTTATGCATTTTAACGTATACTTCCTCTAATCCTCATAGCAATGCTGTATAGAGATAGTAATATTGTTTCACTTATTCAAGTCTAATTGTCACTAGTTAAGTCATTTATGAAAGCATTCTTGATATGGAAAATTGCATTGACATAAATATGGTAAGACAAAACTCAAAGGTCATTCTTTACCTTCTCCAGTTTGTCTCTTCTCCCTGAAATGTTACCACTCTCTACAGAGTTCCATTTATGAAATGACCTGATATTAATCACAATGGTCAAGATGTATGTGCTGATATTTTAGCTAGGTGTTGTTTCGGCAATCTCTACTGAAGTGTTAATTGTACAAAAGACTGACAGAAAATGTAATAACCTTTTATACGGACTCAGCAAAGAGTCATATTGAGAGAGAGAGAGAGAGAGAGAGAGAGAGAGAATGGCATAGAGGTAAGGAAAGAGGGAGAGAGACTGAGAGAATGAGTGAGAAAGGGGGGGAGAGAATAGAAATTACCCCTACCAAGTGCTTACACATGATTAAATATTGCATATTCAGACAGATGATTGCACATGAAAATCAGTGCTTGCCTGTCCTAGAGGCTGTTTGAGAACATGATTACCCATTTGGCAGTAAGGGTCGCATTTTTCATAATTCAGACATTGGTAAATGCATATTTTCCACTTCATAAGTTGATTTAAGGGTCATGTTTTTGAAATTTGCATTTGAAATAGTTTCTGCTCATGTAATCTTTCATTTGTGATGACTTTTAATACTTACAATTACAAGGAATTATTTAAGTAATTTTCTTTTATATATTTTTACTTGAAAAAACCTAAGAATCCTCATCATTTCCATAATTAAAGTGTATTAAAATTTACAGATAAAGAACATGTTGATAACTAAGAATGCTTCTGAGTCTCCTACACTGGAAGTATTTCAAAGAGGATAGAACATATTCCACAGCCTTTCTAATTTCATTCAGAATCTTAGCAGAAATTATACATGTGCTGGTCAGTGTGCTCAAGAAAGCTATGAAGATAACTTCGTTGTGATCACTCCATTTAAAATTTGATAAAAATGTCTTACAGCAACAGTAAGAAAATAAATATGTGTGCTACTTGTTATGGGTTCAATTGTGTCCACTCAAAATCCCTGTGTTGAAGTCCTAACACCCACTATGTTAGAGTGTGACCATATTTAGAAAAAGGATCTTTAAAGAGGTAATTAAGTTAAAATGAGGTCATACCTGTAAGCCCTAATACAAAGTAAGTGTTGTCCTTATAAGAAGAGGAGATAGGACACAGAAACAGAACAGAGGAAGACTGTGTCAAAATATAAGAAGATGTTATCCATAATCCAAATAGAAAAACCTGCAAAGGAAACCAACCCTGCTGACATCTTGATCTTGAACTTCTAGACAATCAAGTCGTTGTCAAAATTACTATTATTAATTACTAGTTTCAATTTGACATGACATGACAATTCCTTTATCATAAAGTAAACTGGGAAAAAATTAAGTTCTGTTGTTTAAGCCACCTATTCCCTACTTTGTTAGGGAAACCCAAGCAAACAAATACACTAGGCATTGAAGTACAATGAGTAATGAGTTACCAGAAGGGGGAAAACACCTTTTAAAATAATGCAAAGGACACTGGCCAATAGCACATGAATTAATATATAGTGAATAAAATGATGATCAAGTTTAGATATAGGCTATGAAATTGATGTGGATCTCTTCATTTATGTATCTAATCTTTAAAGAAATTTGCAGAAATTTTTAGGTTGTCAATTTAAGAATGCACTAATTTTGTTAAATGCTTTATAAGATGCACAACATAATCAAGGACTTATTGGATACGTGAATTTTTTTTGTATAAGTATAGGGTAAGAAGAGACCTTGAGTCTACTTGGAACTTTTTCTTTTGACTGAAGTCAAATGGAATATGCTTTCCAACCCATCCCCATATGAAAGTGACTCTCTTTGTAACTTGTCCTGAGCAAGATCGGCTGCCTTCAACAGTAAACTTCCTCAGTTTTCCTTCATTCTAAAACACTTATTTCTGTCAAACGTTGGCAGATTGGCCACTATCATCCTCACAATGACAACATCTATGACACATCTTTTTTGTTGCTGCTGTTAAATACTCTGGCTAGTTCTCTGAGCTTGAAATCTTAAGTGATGAGAAAAGAAAATGAAAATAAAATGAATAGCAGGTTAATCAATGGATTTTGTGAAGCATAATTCTAGTGAAATGCCCTTGAAAATATACTTAATTTATAATCTATAATACATTATTTACAAACATGTAAAATTCAGCTGTTAATATTCATCTCACGAGTATGTTTATGAGGATTCCAATAGATAATGCTTATAAAGTGCTTATTATGAGGTATCGTTAAAGAGACTTCTTAGAGTTAATAACTTGTAATTTCATTTTGAGGATTCAACAAGGTTAAAAGTGCCCACTCAGTACATAGTGGGAATTCAACATTTATTAGTTTATTCCTCTCTCTTGAACAAAACAGAAAGCCTGAGTTTGTGATTTGAGGAGAGAGAGAGAGAGAGAGAGAGAGAGAGAGAGAGAGACAGAGAATGAAGTGATAGTGGGAGATAAGAAAGTATTTTTGTGTCTTCATATAAATTCCAACCATCTTTCTTACAAAAGAAAGGTTACTTCTCCCTCTTGTATAGGCATTTTTGTATTGATTTTTCCTTCTAATTTTTGTATTTTGCATTTAGACAAAACAGCTAAACCATCCCTCCCTGATTACTTCTTTTATTCCTTTTCAAGGGCATTTTGTCAAATATTTAAACATCAGTTACAGTAAAGTTAAATACATAAATTTCCTTTTTTACTTATTGGAGACTTTTGTTATCTGTGTACTAATTTAAATGCCTGAAAATTCATATGCACATACAAGTCACAAACACTAAATACTTTCCCTGTATATTTACATTTACCTGTGTATTCTACATGTGCTCTTTCAAATCTTTTTGTCCTGGGGAATATTATCTGTTATTTTGTGACCAAAGAGTTTTTTTATTTTGTTTATTTGTTTATCTCTTTGCAAATAACCAGAAAAAGCTCCTATTTTGTCCTGAAAATTTCTTTTATTGTAAGACAAACCAAAGGTAGAAAACATATATTATCCCAATGTTACAAATAAGACTTTGATTTATTAGATTAAAAACACATACGTCTCAACTCACCAGGAGCCATTCAGTGTTAGTAGCTCTGATTTTTTGCTACTCTTATCACTAGAATTAAAGAGCTGAGGTTATATCTGTTTCCATGTGTCTAATGCAGGATGGAGAGACCTGAGAAGAAATCCATGGCACATCCCAAAACCCTACAGGTAAAGGGCAGATTTCATTGATTTCAAAGGTCACTGTCCAAACCTATTGTCATCAATAAAGCAGCTTTTTCCATTCTGAACTTTCAATCAGCTGAGTAGTGAGCAGCAAACTGGAACAAATTTCCCATCTAGATACTGCGGTTTTTTCTACCTTATCTTGCACTCTACTTAGGCAGGTTGCTAATCAGGAAGGTTTGTGACTGTAAGTTCAGAATGATTTGAGAAAATGACAGCTATTCATCAAATCCCAAACAGGTTGTAAAAATAGCTTCTACCCAGTTTTTAAATTGCAAAATAAGATTTTCTTCTAAGAAGAGTGTCATTTTCTGGCTTTAAGATGTAAAAATAATTGAGAGTTCCCCATTTCCTCAAGAGGCAGCCTGTAGTTATGGAGTGCTAGTTGTGGTTACAACTCTACAGAAAGAAAAATAATGTAAACATATAAAATAGTACAAAAAAAATCCTTGAGAAAGTGCTTACCTGCATTTAGCTTAATTGTTATTATGCTATACAATGCACTTAAATGCAATTGAGTACAATACAAGCATGTCATATATACCCCATTGTGAATCTTGACAGTTACTGCTAAGTTTACTTTAAAATATGTGTTTTTGTTTTGAAAGAAAAAAAATTATTTGAGGAACACTAAAATAGTCTCCCTTCAGTTTTTGTTACACTGAAACATAAAATTGTTTGTTTTGCTGAAGTAAAGGTAAGATCTACTCAAAATTTAAAAAGCAAACAGAAATTGTCACAAACCAGCCAAAGAACTACTTCTGGGGGGGGGGGGAACCTTAGCTGAGATATATATTACATTAAGTAACATTTGAAAATGTTCTTTCGTATGTGATCGCATGTGTATAAGATTAGGCTATGACCACCCTCGAAAACAGAACATGTGTTGTTTTTCTAAGGGATACAGCATTTTTTTGAATAATAGATTCTTCCATGCACTGGAGTTCCTGTGTGTCGAATGAATTCTTGATGTTGCAGAAGTTGTGCTGCAATAACTTCACCCTCTTCCAGTATCTGCATCGACTCCCTTGGTTTTAGTAAGATCTAGATACAAAATGATTATGTGGAAAACAATATTCCTAGACCTAGATGAGGGGTAGAGTTTGTCCAAGAAATGTAAAGGTTTAGATTTTTGGACGGTAGGAAACAATAGATGATGATTCTTAACTGCAGATCATGAATCATTTTAATTAAACTGAAATGGCTCATTGTGACATTTAAAAAAGGAGTGACCAATTAGTCTGTTTTTAATAATTTTAGTACTTGGGTCCTTTTGATTCACCTACCTATTTTATGACTTTGTTTAATATGACTTAGAATTTCAAAAATTTGAATAGATTATCTAATCAGAAATGAGATAATAAATATGATGTACTTAATATTCAAACCATTATATATCTTACCCCAGGACATTCTGATGTATGCATCATAAACCTCCAGTTGAGGTTACTGATTAAAAGTGAAGAGAAAATCAATATCTGACATATAACTGGCTTGAGCAATTTAAAATTATAATTCCATATAAAAGATATACCATGTTTTACTCATATGAAACATTCTACATAATTAAGGCTTTGGCCTTTGATTTGTTTTGATTTTATAATTATGCTGAAATTTTCAACAGAACGGATCAAAGACATAAAACTACCCAATTTCACCTTTGCGACAGGTTGAAGTGATTTTAATTAAGTTACAAAAATTAGATACAAGATTGTGAGAGTAAGAAATCTTTTTAAATATTCAGGGAAATAAAAAGAAAATAAATCCTATACAAGGAAGATAGGGATTAATAAAATGCATTTAAAAAATAAGATCAGAAGGAGCGGGACAATGAAAGAGTTGAACATGGTAATGAGTAAACCAGATTCTACTGAATGTGGCCCAGATCAGACCATAGACCCATCAGTCCCCAAACATAGTACATCCACATCTGAGAAAACTAACCATCTCTTCTCATTCATTCTTCTTTTGAGATTAAATGATACATAAAATATGCTACTTTGTAAAACCATATTCCTACAGAGTCATATCTGGTTTTACTGGCTATCCAATATCATCTGTAAGGTCTCTAGTGGACAATAAAATATTCAGATAAATGTTAGATTATAAAGATATATAGACCGAAATGTAGTAGGACTTCAGAAACAGCTTCAAAGGTAATTATTAATTAATGTTCTTTTCCCTATAACTGAGGGTTTTTGAGTAAAAGATATAAACGGAATGGAATAAAATTTTAGAATATGTAGCATTGTAAAGCACATTGAAGTCTCGATTACTTAGAAATCTTCATGCCCTTCCTAAATGAGACTATTCTTTATACACAGCCTTATCAGCAAAAAAGTGCAGGAGATGGGAAGATTCTTGGCCACTTGTCTCTACTGACTGCAAATGCCAATCTCCCTATAATATCACACTCTGATGTGTCTTTGCATTCTTTCCATGAACAGAGGCTAGAAGGCACTATCAGGCCTCCTTTCTTTTCATTTAACTGGTTTCTAACAAGAGGGTTCCCTCCTACACAAACCTCTCATTTTACAAATAAGTAACTAAGAACCAAAGTAATTACTTTATATTCATCTAGCTAGGGCTAAGGCCAGGATTAAAGCCCAGTTCAGTTAATTTCATTTCCATGTCGAGTTGCCTAAAGCAAGTAAGTAAACAGGCAATGCATTTTGCACAGAACTCATTAATAGCCATTTTGTGTATTGTCTGAATACCATCAAACTATTATGAGAATTTTTTCCCAACAGCCATTCAGGATTTTATAACATTAGAAAATTTACTCTGTAATTAAAGTCATAAAAAGCATGCATTTATGACTTTAACAGGTCGTTAAAATATACATAAGTACCACTCTCAGAAAATGCTGAATCTTAGACTTTTTCGAGAGTCGTGTATTTTTCTAAAGCATATTTAAAATTTTGTTATTGCTCTGCCAATCTTTAATGCACACTTCGCTGCACAGACAGAAGGCAATCTCTCCACTGTTAGATTCCTGACAAAAATCTTTGCTTTATTCTTTTCATGGCATTTTCTTCTACCTGAAATTATCTTTTCTGTTTGTTGCCCACATGCAAGAATGGAAGCTCCATTAGGGCAAAAGTATTGTTTGCTTTTTTCATAGTAGTAACTGTAATAAATGAATGAACTCACAAATGAATGCATGACATATATGAAGAAACGGGGACGTGCACATACAATTCCCTTTTTGAAACTTTTTTTGAAATTTTTTTTTTGAAACCTTTGCAAAAGTTTGGGTTGTCTTTCTGGACAGAGTGGAGGGGAGTGTAGTAACGTGTCTGCTTATATCTCCTTGAAAGGGAAATCTCAGAAAACTAGTTAAAGCTTTGCCCCCTATTAAACGGATTTGGAAAATTCACTTGCCTTAACTTCCCCTGAACTTCAGACCTAAAAAGATTGGCACATTTTCCGAATCAATGACAGGATTATTACATGAATGCCTGCTTCCTTTGCATTCAATTCACTTATTCCCTCCTTTCCGCTCTAGGGATCATCGCCATAGCCAATTTTGAACTTTGCTGCCACCATTTTGTATCTGGCCAGTAGTAGTTGCCCAAGAAACACAATATGGTTTCAAAAACATCAGAATAAAAAAATTGAATTGGCAGTGTATAAGTTCTGAACCCTTCCAGTTTTCCCTGCTTTCAAAATATAAGGAATTGTCTAATTACGAAGATGCTAGAAATCTCTATTTTAGGCACGGATATAAAAATTAGAATCTGGAATACTTTGTTTACAAAGGTTGTACTTAACCAAACCAGATAGTCCTCCTAAAGAACTAAAAGGAAATCTAGATGCTATATGAAACATTAGTATTTTTCCCCCACTTCTGGCACCAAATCATTCTATATATCCAAAATGGAAACTCTGAATATAGCTTATCCTTACACTGGAGGTCACTTCAGGCACCAAACATTTCATCAGTCACTTTATTATTTTTATCTTTGTTACCATATACTTTATTCTTCAATGTTCATTATTCCACTGCACACCATGTGCCAATTCTTTTCTATGTATGTACTCATTTAAAAATTAGTTCTTATTGTCTAACATGACTCATATACTTTTTTAACTCCTGGGGATTCTACATTGAAGATTTGTCTAGAGTTTATCCTCAAGGAGTTAACAGTCTAGAATGAAATGTATCTAAGCAAGCATATAATTGCAATACATTAGGAGGTTTGCCACATAGGGGAACCAAAGGGTACATAGGAAAATATCCACATTGCAAGTATCCCTTACGTATTTAATTCCTCATAAAATGCTTGTGCTAATGCTTGTAACAACTGAATCTTGCCTCATATACAGTCATGACTTCTCTTTCACTCTCATGCTCATTATTGTGTCTCCCTTTCCACTTTTACCATCAGCTATGGTGGGGGCTAACATTCTTCTCATTCCTTTGCGTTTCCATTTTTTCCAAATCATCACAATATATAAATACATCCTTGTTGAGACACATGCCCTTTTCTTGAACATGAGGATTGCCATATGTCCTGGTTATCCCGGGACAGTCCCAGTTTATGTTTTACATCCTGGACCCATCAAGTTTAACATTTTATCAGTATATACATCTCAGTTTGGATGATAAAATATAAGCTCATTTATTTATATTTCTCTTTGTTCTCATAACAGCTCTGCCCTCTTAGCTTTGGCACTTAGTTTTCAATATTATGCTTCAAATCAATACCAGCCTTTGATGACTTGAGTTTATGGATAGACATTTTTAAAGTCACAACCTCAAAGCTTTTTGTCGTCCTTAACTCTAAATATATTACATTCATGGCTCAGACATATCTTCCTGGTTGAACCCTGGAACATCCTATCTCTTAAAATTCTGTTGCACTTGGACATCGTGCATGCTAACCACTAAGCACAATTCTCTAGTATTTTCATATCTTATTCTCTCATGCCTTTTTCCTCTACTAATTTATCATAGATAATTAACAGTTTCTTTTCCTCTTGATTTTTGTTCCTACTTCTAAGAAAGTATTCTAGGTTTTAGTTTTAAGCAACCTATAAATAAATCCCTTGAGTTTTTTAATTGTGCAAACCCAAGTCCTCAAAATCTGGAACAATAGTTCAGTCTGTCTTCTCTGCTCTTATATGCAGGAAGCCAAGGAATACTATTCAGAGGTTCAAGTTTATTAATTTTAATTCCATTTCAGGCCTCATACCACTCTGATCCTGCTTTGTAAAGAAAAATAATTCAAGTAAGATAAAGACTGAAAATTTTTCAGTCTTATTCATTCACAAACCAGATGATCAGTGATTATCTGCTTTACACTTTATTCTCAGAAACTCTTCCAAATGTTGATGCTCTCCTCGAGGTTTGTATCCAGTCCATCTTTATCATTCCTAGCTTACAGTCATGGGTCATTTTTGGAGAAAATTGACGTGACTAATTTCGACTTCCCTTCCCTATTTATAAAATGTTTGTTTTTACAATCATCTACATTCAATTATCTAGAAAAACAGATGCTGAGATACTATAGTTAATACCCCAAATAATTCTTCAAATTTGTGATTTTGATGCCCAAATACTAATATACTGCAAGAATTTACTCCATCATTTTGATTTTCACATAGAAAACTTCTCCTCTGCTGTAAATCTTTCTATTAAAGGCAAACAAGGAAACAAACACACAAACAAAAACATACGCCTCTTTGGACCACAGCATAAACTATAATAAACTCCCAATTTTACTTTGCACATGGATTCTATAAATAGGTAGACAGATGATAGATAGATAAATACACAGATAGATAGATAAACTCTATCCAATAATCAGCCTTCATTTTTTTTATCTATTCAAATATGCTAGAGTTTGAGTGTTTATGTTTCCATAAAATACATATGTTAAAATTCTAACCCCAAGGTAATAATATTAAGAGATGGGGCCTTTGGAAAGTGATTAGACCATGAAGGCTGATCCTTCATGAATGGGATTAATGTTCTTATAAAAGAAGCCTTGAAGTTTGTTTGTGTCCATGTGAAGAAGACACAGAAAGAAAGCTCTGTCTATGAAGAAGCCGGCCTTTGCTAGACATTGAAATTCCAGCACCTTGATCTTGTACTACCCAAGCCTCTATAACTGTGAAAAATAAATTTAGATTCTTTACAGGCATAATCTATCCAGTTTATGGTGTTTATTTTGTTATAGCAACCCATGTGGAATAAGACAATACATTTTGTCGTCTTTATCTTACTGGAATTATCTTTATTCACAATAATGTCTCTTCTCCTTCCAATTTCTCTATGATCTAGAATTTATAATGTCAACAGGGGATGGTGATGGTTCATAAATTCTGTTCATATCTTCTTTGCTTTTTTATTCAATCTTAGAAGAAAGAGGAATAGAATTTGAATTCACTTTTATATTACATAATTTTATCTCCAAGCTAGTTGTTATTACTTTAATCAAAATCAATTTGTTGGCATTTGAAATATATATCAAGTTGCCGCTCATTTTTCTTTAATCTTTGAGGACTTTTTAAGATAACTTAGGAACTGAGAAAGAGGATACGAAAAAGTTTATCCCAATGATTATAATTTACATTAGCCTTTTTCAGAATTAAATGTCTGTCTATATCTCTGAAGGGATTCTAATCTCTTTGAAGTCAAAGCCAAGTTTATTTTTTTCTTGATTTATTCCAAACTAAAATGCCAATGTTACACATAAAAATAATTTAAAAATTATATTTTTAGTTATAAAGATAATTATTAAAGTTTTGTGACTTTAATAGACAATGTGACAATGAAATCTTCCTAGATAAAAATGTTTTGACAATTATTTTCTGCTGTCAGGAAGAGAATATAAAACAATAGTACTTCTCGAATGAACAAATCCTATTTTGTTTAAAGTTGAATTCCTAGCTTGGTCTATAGCAGATGCTCAGGCAATAAGTACTGAATTTTAAAACAGTGTTAATTTTTTACATAAATTATAAGTTCTTGTGATGTTTATTTTAAATTGGTATCATCAGATTCCTTTAATAAGTGATTTATAAAACCATCTGGAATACTTAAGATTATTTACAGCATCACTCATCTCTAGTAAGATACACATTTTTAAAACAAAAGTCTAACAAATAAAAAGTATGAAAAAAGCTCTTTGATGTATATTTGAACTTCTAAGTGGATACTATATATATTCATTTTTTTGTAAGACAGAATGAACACAGAAGTCAGAAGAAAAAAGCAAAAGAGACTTTGTCTTAAGAAAACTGTTTTGATAACATTTATTTCTTTTCTTTTTTTTTTTTTTTTTTTGAGTTGGAGTCTCTCCCTGTCGCCCAGACTGGAGTGCAGTGGCCGCTCCCGGCCACCGCAGCCTCGACCTGCTGGGCTCCGGTGATCCTTCCGCCTCAGCCTTCCAAGTAGCTGGAACTACAGGCGCGTGCTACCACGCCCGGCTAATTTTTTGATTTATTGTAGAGATGAGGTCTTGCTTGCCCAGGCGGGTCT